>JBBPBO010000005.1:69663061-69740861 GCA_037974295.1 Cicer cuneatum
GGGGGGGGGGGGGTAGACTCAACAGGTTTGATAGGAATAAGAGTGAGCGAAATAGGGATAACTACCTGAGGAGGTTCGGGATTAATGTCTTGATGGGGCTCAATAGCTATATGGATCGGTTCAAAATATGGTACATACTCAAAAAAGGTAACATCAGTTGATGTAACATATCAGTGTAGTGCAGGAGAATAACGATAGCCCTTGTGGGACCGATGATATTCGAGAAAGACACACTTGAGTGATCGAGCTGACAGTTTGTCGAGACCAGAAGATAAATTGTGAACAAAACACGTGGATCCAAGGACACGGGGAGGTAGTGGGTGAAGAGGGGTACGAGGAAAGAGGACTGATTGAGGGATATTGCCATCAAGGACAGAAGATGACATACGATTGATAAGGTAGCATGCCGTTAAAACTGCATCCCCCAAAAACGAAATGGAACATTACTATGGAGAAGTAAGGTTTGGGTGATTTCAACGAGATGCCGATTTTTGCGTTCGGCTACCCCATTCTGTTGGGGTGTATGAGGACATGACATTTGGTAAAGAATACCATTGGAAGCCATAAAATTTTGAAATTGATGGGACAAATATTCCTGAGCATTATCACTTCGTAAGGTACGAATGGAAACACCAAATTGAGTTTTAGTTTCTTGATAAAATTATTCAAAAATAGAAAACAATTCAGATCTATTTTTCATTAAAAATAACCACGTATAACGAGAGTAATCATCGATAAAAGTAACAAAATACTTAGACTCTAAAGTAGACAGTACGAGAAGGACCCCAAATGTCAGAGTGAACTAAAGCAAAGGGGGACAAAACTCTTTTATTGACTCGATCAAGAAAATGAGTACATGTGTGTCTCCCTAATTGACACGACTCGTAATATAAAGTGGACAAATTAGACAAACTAGACACCAGTTTTTGAAGTTTGGTAAGACTGAGTGTCCTAATTGAGCATGGATAGTATGAGGGGAATCTGTGGCGGTGCACGTCTTGGATGATAGAGAAAGGTAATAGAGGCATTGAGACTCACATCCGACGCCAATCGTCCGTCCCGAACTCCAGTCCTACAGGGTAACATTATCATTAGTGAAAGTAATAATACAATCATGGGACTGAGTCAATCGACTAACTAAAAGTAAATTAAAAGGACATCCAGGTACATAGAGAACAAATGCAACTAAAATGGAAGGGAGAATTTGGACAGTGCCAACCCCTTGAGACCGAGTTTGAGAGCCATTTGCAGGAATTATAGTAGGTAAAAAACCAGATGTAGAGAGAGAAGAAAAAAGACCTTTATTACCAGTGGCATGATCAGACGCACTAGAATCAAGAATCCAAGGGCCGAGAGAAGATGAGTGAGAGAGGTAAATAGATGAATTACCAGTGTGTGCAACCGAAGTAGTAGAACCAGAGTTCGGATGACTCTGAACCTACCGGAGGAAATCTTCATAATTTGCCACGGAGACCTGTGGAGATGGTGTAGTCTGGATAGTGGCAGAAGGATCAAGCTGAGTTGCATTTATCGAAGGCGAAGGCTTACCATGCAACTTCCAACAACGATCAATAGAGTGTCCAAATCGATTACAATGCTCACATTTGGGACGAGGCTTAAAGTTGGATGGTCCTCCACGAGATCGACGCTGATTATGTCCCAGAGATGTAAGGGCAACAGTTTCACCCGAAGCTGAAGTAAGAGAGGGCTCTTCTGGATGTTTTGCTGGTACTCGAAGAAGGATCGTTGAGGTAGTAGACATATCCGGAACAGTAACAGACCCTAAAATTTGATTACGAGTTGCAGAGTATTCCTGGGGCAAGCCATAGAGTGCAAGAAGCATGAAGAAGGTGTTGCGTTGATCAAGCTCCTTCTTTTGTTCAACTGGAATACTTGCAGCAGGCGGGATAAGCTCATTAAAATCATGAAGTGCACTATGAACGGTGCCAAGATATGTAGAAATAGAACCATCTATCGTCTTTGGAGTAATAATATTCAACAAGTTGTGACAAACTCCATAGAGACGTTGAGTGTCGTTAGTGTAGAGTGTCGTTGCATGACTCCAAACGATTCACACGTGAGATGTGGACGTAAAATCGGTTTAACGTCTAGATGAAGTGTAGACTTAATGACATTGCACAACTGAGCATCTATCTGCTTCCATTTTGAAGTTTTAGCCGCAACCACCTTTTCAGGATTTTTAGTGAGATGGTCCTCGTAACCTTGACCAAGCATCCATAGTTTGATGTCGGCAGCCCAACTATCATAATTTGATCCATTTAATTTTTCTTCAGAGAGAGTAGAGGTGATGTAGTTGGTAAAGATGCTCTTTGTTTCAGACAAAGACGTTATGGTCGGTAAAGAGGGCCAGAAAACGCGTCCAAACCGGGGCTGTTTGAACTGGAACGCATATATCCGTGACTCGAAACTGAAAACTTAGGGCAGATATGGAATCATATGGCTGAGACGAGTGCAAAGGGAGAAGCCACATCGTAAACGGCTGCCGGACGCGCCGTCACGCGCGGCGGCAGGAGGTGGTGCTTCGATTTGACGCATGTGGAGCTTGGTGGCGCGTGAGAGGTTTGTTGACGATGCACGTTGAGGGGTGGGTCGATCTGGGGTGTATAACGTTGCTGGAGTGGTCGTTCACCGGAAAGGTCGTCGGAGGGAGCGGCGACAGTGATGGCAGAGTGTGGGTGGCTGGAAAAAAAATGAGAAAACAGTAGCGTAGCACAGACAGGGAGGGGGGAAACTGGAGTTGAAAACACGGTTTGCCGGAACAAAAAATCACCAGAGATAGTGGGTCCACCGGGTAGTTGAAGATTAAGGTTGCCTCTCAATAAGATCTAGATACTATGTTGAATGAGAAAAGAATATTGAGAAACATGTTGAATAATCCGTGTGTTTCAACTACACAGCAGAAATTCTTTATATAGACTATGAGTGATAAATACACATATTGACAAGAATACCTACAGACTTTCTATTTATTTACAGACTAATATTTTATTTTCAACAGTTTCATAAGGTGCTTGATTATATAAATACCATGTACAATCTCAATATTCCTAGTGGAGTAACTCATCCAGTATACTTGTCTGTTTTTTTATGTGCCATTGTCAAGCCTTTTCTTTTTGATGAAATGATTATTACATTCAACCTACAAAAGATTTTTATAAAAGGCTTTTTTGATGAAATGATTAAGACAATGCTTCTAATGAATTCTCCAAAGGACTGCTTATTTAATTTAATACCATCTATATGTTGCAGTAATCTTATTTTGTTTGTTCAAAATTTTCTGTTGAACTGGTTAAAAGATAACTGAAATTTGTAAGGTTCTAATGTTAAACACCAAAATTTCATACAAAAATGGATATTGAATCTAATTGATAATGTAGAAAGTTAAAGCTGATGTTGTGGAATAATAATGCATGCAACTGCAGTCTGTAGGGTGTGTGTGAGGCTGTCGTTATGGTTAATGGATTTATATCATGTAAGTTGAGTATATTTCAAGTAGATGATTGGAAATGCCTATCCCCCGCACCCCTAAACTTGTCTCCAGACCTTTGTATAAAATTAGCTATGACAGTAGTGGAGATTTTTGCCAAGTCTACTGGGTAGATACTAATCTTTATTTTGTAGGTTTGCAGATATCGTCTGATTGAAGAGGAGTTTAATTCTCCAAACGTACCTGAGTTACAGAAGTACCTAACTGACGAGGATTACAGGTTATGCTTGTTTTATAGTTAATGCTTCTGGATGGATTTTGTCCTTCTGGAGTGTTCTTATTTTATTTTAAGATAAAAACTTCAGACAGGTATTTATCTTACTGAAAGCTGGTTTCCTTTTTATATACATGACAGCATTGCTATGGGAATTTATGTTTTGCTTCGTGCTGTTGACCGGTTTGCTGCTAATTACAACAGCTTTCCTGGACAGTTTGACAGGTAACTCACAGTTGATGGTATAATTTTTCCCCGTATTATAATGGGATTTGGAAGGAGTGCTAGCAACATATTATTTAACGCACACCTTCCAACACATTCGCTCATATCGGATGAAATTTGTTGGAAAACATATTTAACATGTGTTTATTATGTAAATAGTAACTGCTAGATATTAGTGACACTGTTACACAAATCAATGATTTGATTCATATAATCACTAGTTGATTCCGCTTGTGATTATAAATACAAATCACATGTGGTCTTATAAGACGAACATTTGGCATATCATTATTCTTCATGGGTGGATATCTGGGCAATGTGTGTTGCAAGAGGACTGGATACCTTTCCTTAAAATGCAATGGGAAGTTCAGGTGCAGGTGGCATAGGTGGAGGGGAGGTTGGAGCAGATGAGGGATGGTGGATCGTGGAAAGCACCACTGAAATTTATGTTTGCCATAGGAGGTGGAGTAGAAGCAATTTCTCCGTGCCTGGTTTGGACGCTGTAGCTCTGCCTGGTTTGTCATGATCACATATGAAGTTAATCACCTCACCCTGTTTTCTCTATCCATTCTCCTTTTGGACTGCATTTATCTTGTTGTATATCGATGACATTGTCATTACTGGTGATGACACAACGGATATCTCAGACAATATCAAACAAAATACTTGGAGCCTCTCATACTTTTTAGGGATTGAAGTTGCCCAATCCTCTTCAGGCGTTGCCATCAATCAACAAAAGTATGCTCTGGATACTCTTATTTGGATCAATATGCTTGATTGTTGTCGCAATGATAATCTTAATATCTTATGGACCTAAATGTCAAGCTTCTTTCAGATAGGGGGATCGATTGAAAGACCTAGGAAGATATCACCATTTCTGTGAACTCAGTAAGCCAATTTCTGAATTTGTGATAGCCATTGGGAAGATGTTGTCACATGTATCCTTCGGTACATAAAAAATGCACTAGGACAAGTACTATTATGTTATTATTATTATTATTATGATTATGAAGATAAGGCAATGCCAAATAATTTGTTGCTCTGATGCTCACTGGGCAAGATCACTGAACTAGGAGATCCACTTCTGCATATTGTGTTCTTATTTGAGGAAATATGATTTCATGGAGGAGCAAGTAACATAATATAGCTGTCAAATCCAACGCAGAAGATGAGTACTGTGCTGTGGCAGCAGCTGCGTGCAAGCCTACATGGCTCGAGTAGCCACTCCATCAGCTAAAATTGGGACTCAACTTATTGTGACTGTCTAGCTGTTCTTTACAACTGATCTTGTGAGAGAGGGTGTTTTTTGGAGAAATTACAACTGGTTTTGTCAATCCAGTGAGATGTTGGCTGACATGTTCACCAAGTCCCTCAGAGGCTCTTTGGTTGACTACATTTGTAACAAGCTTGATTCATATGTATATGCTCCAACTTGAGGGAGGAGTATTGGAAAACATATTTAACATGTGTTTAACTTCTACGAGTTAGTGATACAGTTAAAACAATCAAGGATTTGGTTTGAACCTTTGAAATTACTAGTTGATTCACCTTGTGATTATTATTACAAATCAAGTGGTCTCATAAGACAATTTTGAGCTTATCATTCTTAAAAATTTAAATGGGACCAACTAAATCATGCGGGTTCCTCATAAATTTGACGAGACACATCAATTTCAACTAATAGGAGGGAGTGCGTTGAAAAGTATGTTAAAAGAATTTTTCATGCGACTTATTATTGAGGTTTTTCATTTGTTTTACATTACTCATATTTTACAGTGCAATGGATGAGGATATACCTCGACTAAAGAGCACAGCAATTGGCCTACTTAATGACTTGGGATGCAACGGTGCTACTTTGGCTGAAGACCTTATCAATGAGATGTGTCGATTTGGTGCTGCAGAGCTTCATGCTGTTGCTGCTTTGGTTGGAGGAATTGCATCGCAAGAAGTGATCAAGGTTTGCAATTCTATCTCATATGGAATAGTGTTTTTGCTAGTTATTATTCTCTTGGGTTTGGTTCTATTAACTTATATTCTTCATATGAAAGTTCTATGGGCTTCTTTGGCTTGGTTCAGTCACTTTTGAGCTTTTGCAAATTCAGGGCATGAATGAAAGGTTTAGCATAAAAAGATATTTACCAGCAAATAACACAAAAAAGTCAACTAAATTATGACCTTTGTTGTGTTCTCAGCTTTAGCAAGTATCCCTGTCTTTTGTCTGGCCTGGAGAGTGTGGGAAAAGTTTTGTATAACTTGTAATATGTTGCTCTATGAGTGAAACTGATAGAAACCAACCGATATATTGCTTGCCGTAAAATGAATATTACAATTATGTTCTCTGGATATTCGAGAGATCCAAACTCTCCCAATGCCTATTAGGCCCCCAAACCAATACAAATGCCAAGATACCCTTTCTCTCAATCGCCCGTTCTATTTATAAGCAAAATGTCTCATTCTCCTAATTAACTTAATCCTATTCTAACTACACATAGCAGTTACATATGACAGATTATAAATAAAAACTGTCTACTGATAATTTAACTTCCTAATAATGTATTAATAATAATAATAATAATAAGTCTAACAGAAATATTAACCATATCATGAACCCAATTAATGAACATGGGCCAGGTGTTAAGCATGCAGGCCCAGATCAAAACCTATAGTTCCCGGAGGATTCTACTTGCCACACCCCACCTATATCTCCCACCCCCAAGACACTTTAAAATACTGTTTTACCCTTTTTACTATATATAAAAATTTGAATTTTTTTCCATTTTACTCCCACATCTCACACATTCGAAACTTTAGCAAAAATTATTTTGAAATTTTCGAAATTTTTGTTCATTATCAAATTTTCGAAATACAAAGTGAGTTTATTTTCAAAATTTTGATTTAATTTGAAATTTTCGAAATACAATTTATTGTATTTGTAAAATATTTTCGAAGCTTTCACCTTTAACAAAAGTTTCGAAATGAATATTTTCGGAACTTTAAAATTTTTTGAAACAAGGATTTTTCTAAAGTTTCAAAAACCAAATTTTTGAAATATAATTTTACATTTCGAAAGTTTTAAATTGATCGAAACATTCAAAAAGTCTGAAATTCTTATTTCGGAAGTTTCAAATTGATCGATACTTTCAAAATTTATGGAATTTTCTTATTTCGAAAGTTTCGTATTGTTCGAAAATTTCAATTTTTATTTTGAAAAGTGGAAATTATGTTTTGAATGTTTCAAATTAATCAAGAAGTTCGAAAAAAAATTGTTTGCTTCGGAAATGCTGGAAAATTTGCCAAAGTTTCGAAAGTGAGAAGGAATTTTTTTCCCCAACTTTTTTATATATAGTAGAAACGGTAAAATAATATTTTTAAGTGTATTGGAAGGATGGGGGTGAGAAGTAAAAAACTCACGCACCAGGTTTAACCCCTATTCCATACCTGCTCAATGCCTTATTCCCTGGATCTTTATCCATTATTATAAAAATCATTAGCAACTCATTCATTTCATATACTTGCGTTCCATAAGAGATTTGAAATTGAACTCAAACAGTTGCATATGTGAGTAATCACATATTGCTATATTAGAAATTAGTAATTATTTTTTCAGAAACTCCTCATAAAAAATGTGTGCAATGTATGTGCCCAGAATCAATAGCAGATTATAACTAACAAATTCTTTTCGTGGAACCGTGGTGCAAAAGTATGTTAAATAATTCAGCAGCAAATCAATTCAGTATTGATATAGACTCATGGAATCTATACACTTGCGAACAAGTTTCGTTCTTGCTAAATGGCTTCACACTATGTATGTGAAGATGAATATTCTATGAAAACATTTTAAAGAGAAAATGGAGTTTGGAAGGAGGGAGACAGTGTCAGTAAGAAGGCTTTAAGTGGGATGTTATCCTACATGTGCGTTTATAGTAGAGGGAAAAGTATATAATAGTATGATTGAGGGAATTTTTGTTGATAATTAGATTTCCATGCTAACATGCAGTGAACAAAAGATGATGGAGAATAACCCCTAATGTTGTCTGTGATTGAAGCATTGGCACAAAATAATTGATAAAATCCATTGAGGAACTTCAACTTTTTTTTGTTAAACTTAAAATTCATGCAGTGGTCTACCCATTTGAATTGAGGCTTTTGTTCTATATATCAATGAGTTGTGCAGTTTCAGCTAACACTTAACTGTAATACATAGCAAAATCGATTCAAATGAACGTGTAAAGAACGAGTTTTCATTTTTGTTTATCCTATTTAATAGTAAAATCTTGAGTTAGGGAATCACATTGCTTTTCTTCCTCGCAGCTCATAACAAGGCAATTTGTACCAATGTCCGGGACCTACATATTCAACGGCATTGACCACAACTCACAGCTATTGTCATTGTAATCAGCTTTATTATGGTTGTACTTTAAACTGACATGTTTAGGTACAATTTTTTTTCTTACATTGTAACTTGTAATGCTGTTGATGTAGAGTTCTATTAAAAGATGCCTTTGTTTATTAGAGGGGACTATCGTCTATGCTTCCATACCTTTTACAATGTGCACTTTAGAAGCAGTTTGATTGTTAAGTTGAGAACATGCACGGAACTTTTGTAGTTACAGTATGGATCTTGGACAAACCCAGATACAGAATTACAGATAGAGGAAGAGATACAGTTGCAAAAATGTAAGAGTTCACCATATTAAATGAACACTGTTCCTGCTCTAACTTGAAATCTTATTTTAGCACCATGGTGTCAGGGAAATGATATTATCATGCACATAAGAAACTAATTCTATTTCTTAAACATCGAGGCCATTTACGAATCGGATAGGCACTAATTGAACTGTATGCCCTGATTTTTATTTAAAAAATTTCTACAAATTTTATGACAAATTTCATACCTATAAATTAAATAAAAACGTAAATTAATTAATTTTTTTGTTAATTCCAAATGATGCAAATGCTAAAAAAATATAAGTCTTGATAAGATGTGATTTATACCATTTGAAAACCATTGATAAAAAAAAAACAACTGAGTAATTTACAACAAATTTTATGTAATATATTTATATATTACTCAAATTAACTGTTTCCTTGTGATAACGTTGAGTTGTAAATATCATTTTAAGCTAAAATTTTGATAATCAATTTACTTGGTTCTAAGGGACACGTGTCACTCTGGAATACTTTTTCTTGTGCTTTAACCTATTTAACCAATAGTGATTGAGCTCAAATGATTAATGAATTTCAGTTGAGAACAAATCATTCAGAAGGACCTAAGTTCAAATTATGACTGAATTCTTTATCAGACTTTTACTTACTTCTCAATTGAACTCTAAATTACTATAGTTTTATTTCCTAGAAAAATTAAAAGGTTAAAACAAAAAAAAAATTATTGTGTTCTAGAAGCCACAATCGAGCTTTAAGAAGGGATCCTTCTTGTAGTTTATAGGCTAGATACAATATCTACTATAATTTTTGTGAACATCGTGAAAGTAAATAATATTGTTTTAAGTGTCATATTATATTATATAGTACACTCCTTTTTTTTTCTTCAATATTGCTACCCACACCCCTCAATTTTTATAAAAAAATCAATATTCCCAAAATGGCCTTGCATATATATATATATATATATATATATATATATATATATATTAAATTTTTAATCCTAACTTCTCTCAATCTTCATCTTCTACCTCACACTCATATTCATCCCTTTCTCTCACAACCCCTTAAGATTCTTCCTCCATTTTTAAGAACTTCAACATCTTCAATCATCCTCATTTCCTCTCTTGAATGTTGTTTTGTTTTTGAGTTCGTATTTTTTCTGAAAATCTGGAGATTTTACGCGAACTTACGTGAACTGAATTCACGTACGTTATAAAATTGTAAAATTCCATAACACTACGTAATTTAAGTTAACGTATACATACATGATTTAACATTGCATAGAAAATGAAGTTTAAGTCTCAAACATTTCCTGGTACGTGAACTCAATTCATGTACCAGACAATGTTTGAATGTGAGTTTTGCAAGTTCACGTAGGCTAATATGTATCAGCTACGTGAACTCAATTCACATAGGCTTGCGTGAATTTAATTCACGTAAATGTATGTGAATTCAATTCACGCAAGTCTATGTGAATTCAATTCACGCAAGTCTATGTGAATTGAGTTCAAGTAGCTAATACATGTTAGCCTACGTGAACTTTGCAAAATTCACAAATTTAACTAGTATTGAATTCACGTGAGCATATTCTTGAATTTTTATATGTTCCTTTTTGGATGCAGATAAATGGACTAATGGGGATACAACAGTGATGAAATGTATGAAGGTTTGGAACCTGATTTTGAGGAAATGGATTTTGACGAAATGTACGATGATTTTGAAGCAATGACTGTTATGGTTGATTTGACTGATGTGTTTAGCACCAACATGATATTTGATACGCGAGATGATTTATTGAAATGGGCTAGAAATGTTGGAAGGGAAAATGGAATTGTCGTTGTCATTTTTAGAACTGAAATTGCGACAGCACGACAAAAAACAAAGACAAAATTAATTCTTGGTTGTGAAAGAAGCGGTAAATATAGACCTTGGAAGAATCCTAAACCGATGAGGAGTACTTGACTAGAAAATGTGAATGCCCATTTAGATTGAGAGGAACGCCATCAAGTGTTGGTGAGGGATGATATTTGCATGTAATATGTGTTGGAACCAAGTTGGTTCTAAGTACTTAGGATTTTGATGGTTACAAAAGCACTCAATGTAATCTTATTTTGTACCTTGAATTATTAAATTAAATACAATCAAAATATGAAGAAATCAGAAGTAGAAGATCAAAGGAAAATGAATTCTAGAATTACCAGAAGATACTCCAGGATGTCAAAAACATCACCAGAAGATATCTTTGCTAGCCCATATCAGAAGGAAGAAAAATCAGAAGGAAACATGGATCATACCAGTGGAAAGCCTGCCAGAGGGAGAGTTGATCCAGACCAAAAGGAATCAAATATCAAATTTATTCCAGAAGTTATTCTGACCAGAAGATGGCCTGGTAGTGAAATATTAAACTGCCCAGACTTGTTCCAGACTCAACCAGAAGCTAAGTTTATGAGTCCAGAACAAGAGAATCAATCCAGATTTGACCCAGACAATAAGAGAGCATGATTCAGGGCATGAAACTAAGCCAAGAAAAGAAAAAATGATTTCCAGAATGATCCAGACCTGATCTAAAATCAAAGGTAAAATGCCCAGACTAAAATATTTATTGTCCAGATTTAATTTCAATTTAATCCAAACCAAAGTCCAGAATTAGTCCAGATCAGAGGGAAGATTTCCAGATCAGTGGTTCAGAATTAATTATTTGGTCCAGTGATGGTCCAGATCAGAAAATCAGACCATGGCCCAATGTTGGCCGAAATCAGAGGGACAGAATGTATAGTCCAGTAAATGCCGAATTCAGAGGATTATAGCATATCAGGTGCACATCCAAGATGGCCGAAATCAGAAGATCAGAGGGTCAGGAAGTGTGGTCTAGGGAAGGCCGAAATTAGAGGATCACAGCATAACAATCAGTATGGTCCAGATGTGGACTAGCGCATGAAGATCCAATGGTCCAGATTTAATCAGGAAATTTATACGGTGGAGAATTTAATTTATTTTGATCAAATGATTAAAAAGATTTATTACAAAAATAAAGTGAGGTGTTGTGGAATTCAGGAGCTGTGGCGGGAAGGAACCAACAGATTTAATTGGCCAGTTATTTTGAAAGGAAATCTGAAGATATGTTTTTTATTTATATGAAGCCCAATTGGTCAAGATATTTTTACAGAGAATCCAGCAAGATTCAGCTCGAATTTAAGCATTGGAAGAGGCCCAAATCTGCATCTATAAAAGGAGGCTCAAGGCAGAATACTCAAGCATCGAAAATCACAAAAGAATCATACACTTCCAAAGCAAACACTCTCAATTTTCATAGAAGTCAATTGTGAGTTCCAGCTTTCAAGAAGCAAGTACTCGTGTTATTTTCCTTCCACTGTGTCAAATCTAAGTTGTTGAAGTAGAGTCTACAAGCTGAGGGAGTCAGTAGGGGTAGCAGGTTACTTGACAATTAGATTCATAGTGTTGTGTGTTAAATCTAAGTTGTTGAAGTAGAGTCTACAATATGAGGGAGTCAGAAGGGGTAGCAGGTTACTTGGCAATTAGATTTATAGTGTTGTGATTTCTTCTACAATATGAGATTGTCAGATTGGCTGAAGACAGGAGCTGCATTCCTCAAAGAAGTCTAGGATTGTTAGAATGTTTGAGAAGACTGACTTGGAGGGTCAGTAGCAAGGTTGTAATTCAAGGTTTGAATTAGTGAAATCCTTCAAGGTGAAGGGACTGGACGTAGCCTCGTTAACGGTGAACCAGTATAAAAACTGTGAGTTTTATTTTTAATTTTATCCGCTGCTAACTCTGTTTTTAATTATACATCAAGTTTTGTTTTAAAAGTATAAAAACAGGAAAATTATTCAAGTTAAGTCAAACACAATTCAACCCCCCTTCTCGTGTTTGCACCTTCAATATGTGGTGTCCATAACCACGAATTGGCCAAAAACCTGACTGATCATTCTTTCTTAGGCCGATTGTTTGATGAAGAGAAAAATGTACTTTGTGATATGACGAAGAACATGGTAAAACCAAGAAACATATTGATGACACTAAAGGATTGTAACGCTGAATGTTTGACGACAATAGAACAAGTTTACAATGCACGTCAAACATATCGCTCATCACTTAGAGGTAATAGAACAAAAATGCAACATCTTTTGACACTAATGGAACGCAACAAATACGTCTATCAATATAGGAAGGTAGATGATTCAGATGAGTTGAGGGACATATTTTGGGCCCATCCAGAAGCTATCACTCTTGTAAATGATTTTCACATTGTATTGATTATGGATAGCACATACAAGACCTGTAGGTATCGAATGCCATTACTTGAGATTATTGGTGTTACATCTATTGAAATGACATTTTGCGTGGCTATATTTGAAGGAATTTATAGTAGCTGTTCCATTTTTTATGATTATGTACATGAGAAGTGGTTAGTTCCTCACAAGGAAAGATTTATTGAGGCATGGACAAATAGAGTTATGCACTTTGGGAACACAACAACACAAAGAGTTGAGTCGGTGCATTGGAGTTTGAAAAGGATATTACAAGACAGTATTGGTGATATATGCAGTGTTTGGGAAACCATCAATAGCATGATTGTATTACAACATAGTGAGATAATAGCATCATTTGAAAAGAGCATCATTCAAAAGGTGCATCGACATAGTAACAGATTGTACGCCTATTTGCGTGTTGTGTCCAAAAATGCAATAGATCACATTCTGGCAGAGTATGATCGCGTGAAGTGTGTAGGTATTGATAAGTCTGAGTGTCGTTGCACGCTTAGGACAACAGGCTGTCTACCTTGTGCATGTGAAATAGTCAGGTACAGTATGATCCCACGTTCCATTCTGTAAGACGCTATTCATGTTTGGTGGAGTAAATTAACTTTTCATGATGACGGGTCGAGTAAAACTTCATAGTCATCTGTGAAACATGAAATAGATGTGATAGTGAAGAAGTTTGAAGAACGTGATGTACCTGGCAAAATTGCACTTAAAGGTAAATTACGAGAAATCACGTATCCATCCACTACATCGATGTGTCCACCTGTTGACAAGGTTAAAACAAAGGGTGCACCAAAAAAAAGCAAAAGTAAGATATCAAAAAGAGATTAATCAACCAAGCGTGATCCATCTTGGTGGGAGTATGTTGATGCAAGTGTTCGATGCAGTGGCAAAAATGCATGTAGCACTGTAACATCTAGTAAAGTACAACAACCTCGATCATTAGTCAAAAACCTCACACCTCGACCATCAGTCTGCAAAGTTCAACAACCAAGAGTTCTTCTCTTCAACGATTGGTTTCCGGTTGAAATTCATAAATTCATAGATGACATTATTGATGTCGGTGATATGGTAATTGTAGATATCGTGCAGTAACAGATTTACTTGGAATGGGTGAGAACTCTTGGGCATGCATTCGTTAAGAGTGTGTGGTAGAGCTTCAAGAGTTCAGGTCTCATTACGAGAGAATATATGGTGGAGAAAATTTTGTTCAACAACTTATACAAAATGTATATGTTGAACAAGTTGCAACTATGGATAATTGGACGACACTTTCAGAAATGAAATATGTGATTGCTTCAAAATTTAACTTGGTTTTCGTCGCATTATCACTTAATCAATCGCAAACATTTTTTCCACTTCAAAGTCCACCACCAACATCTATGTCAGATCATCGTATGAAAGTCATTGCATTTGTTAAGAACTGTCATTTTGTGCAGGTATCAATTGTGAAATTTAATTTATGTTTATCAATATGTGAAATTTAATTTACGTTTATCAATATGTGAAATTTAATTTAATTTACATTTTTTATATGTTTAATAAATTATTGATTTTAACAGGTTTACTTAAAGCCAAATTCTCCTATTCCACCAACAAGTAACCTATGGGGAAAAAATGCACTGAAGAAGCACGCCAATTGGAGTTTATTTACAACGATCGCATGCAACATTGGTTGCAGATATTTCCATGTACTATAAATGATTATATTGTAAACCAAATATTTTATTGTAAACTGATTATATTGTATGAATTCAGTATTATACATATCCTAAATATTTTAAATAACCAAAATATTCAAAAATTAATACATATCCAATATCTAAATAAAGCCTAAGTTCCTCTATTTCTCCTGCGATATGGTACTACGTTAGACCAATTTTTACCACCACCGCTTTGTGTTCGCAGCATCAAAATTAATTCATTCATGAGTGCGACGCCATCAGGTAATACTACTTGCCGACCGAGAAGCTCTACGATGTTGCATTAAAAAAATACATTAAATAATTTAGTTAAAATAATAGATGAATAATTAATTTTGGTATGTAATAAATTGGAATTAATATACCATTATCGCAACTGCTTCATCATCAGCATCAGCAGCAAGTTCTGCAACCAGGGGATCTTCATGAACTGGTTCTCTTTGAATTATGTACGATGAACAATTCTGCGAAACCAATTCATGTAATCGTTCGAGAAAGCTGCAGGTCTATGTACAACTACGCCAACATCAACTACATGCACAACGTACTACGTAAACATTATGTCTATTTCATCTGGTGTGGTTGTCTGATCCACTATCTCTAACGGTGAGCCAGGAATGGTTTGGACATAACCGTATTGACGCAGTACCCTGTCTAGCAGATGAGTGCACATCTTCGAGCCCCAGCGTATCCACCCTCTAAATAAAGAAACCTCTTCAAACAGTCGCTTCAATCGATGCTGCTCATACGACATCCAACATACCTGATGAACGTCAATCTCTTCGGGAGCTTTCCTAAATGGAAGAACCAAACTCGTATCCCTTTTTGGCTTTCATTTAAGTGCTCTAGGGTAGTTCTCAACATAACTAGGACAGAGTCTACAACAATCTACACATAATATTGGGAAATGTTGGTAGACCCATACCTGCACATATATAATAACATTTCATTAGTTATAATTAATACTAGAAATTATCAACACAATAAACAACCATTACCTGCAATAGTGTCAGAGTGTTAGATACCCAAGAACTGTTCTGGTTTTATGTATGCTTGCTTCGAGAAGATTATCATAGAGGTAAGCAAGAGCAGCAACACCCCATGCATATGCTCCACATGAATTGAGGTCTCAGAAGCAGTCAAGATAAGTAACACTAACTGCGAAAGGCACTCTTGTCGCTGAAAAGAATGCAATCGACCAAAAATAAAAGAAATTCCCTTGCAGCCATCTGCCAATGCTGGTCACGACAGCGCTGTTGGTATACTTCAAGTAACCAACTAAATCGAACAGTGGTTGTCCGCGTGACATTAAATTCAGCATAGGCAGCAGCCTCACTGACTCCGAGAAGCTCAATCAATATATTTGCACATTCATCCTTGTTAAATACATTAATAGTGAAGAATGCACCGGTGATGGAAATATGCAGCAGAGATGAGACATCGTCTAGAGTAATCGTCATCTCCCCAATTGGAAGATGGAAGCTATTGGTGTCACGATGCCACCTCTCTACGAAGGAAGAAATGATCCCTTTGTCAATCATTATGTAGTTGCATGTTAACAACGAATATAATCTGGAGCTTTTAATCAGTTGCTCAACCTGTTCGTGTTTTATCACGGCTTCTTTTAATTTTTTACCGTTGCTAAACACCCTTAATTCGCCCGATTCTGAAATAAATTAAGCAAAAAAAAAAATATAAGTTAAAACACATTAAAAATATAGTTATTAAAAAACTAATTTGATTGAGAAAATTACCACGCCATCCTAGAGTTTAGTCGTCACATGATCACCAAATGTCCTAAGGACGAACATGTCAACCGGGCCACCAGGAAATCCATCATCCTGTAGAGGTTCATCATGTGCCTCTTTCTCTTCATCATGTGCTTCTTCCTGTTGCGCTTCTTGTGCCTCTTCTTGTTGGGCCTGTTCTGCCTCTTCCTGTTGTGCCCGTTGTGCCTCATCCTGCTATAATCGTTGTTGCTCTCGTCTAGCACGATGAGCCTGTGCAGAAGACGTTGGTCTAACACGACGACCCTCCTCGTTGAAGTACCCTCATTAACTATAACATGACCCTCTATGTCGATAAACATAGTGCGCACCATTTCTGCAATAACAAATCATAATCAAAATCAAAACAATCAATCTTACGTGAACTTGACATACCTTACATGAACTCAGCCAGCATGCCTTACGTGAATTAAGTTGAATTAAGTTCACATACGTGAACTTGGCATACCTTACGTGAACTCAGCCAGCATGCCCTATGTGAATTAAGTTCACATACGTGAACTTGGCATACCTTATGTGAATTAAGTTCACGTACGTGAATTTGGCATACCTTACATGAATTCAGTTCACGTACGCTTCTGGGTTTTTGACTGAGTTTACGTACGTGAACTGAGTACACCTCTTTGGTTTCAAGATCACGTACGTGAACTGGTTTTCAAAAACCCAGAATCGTACGTGAACTCAGTTCACGTACGTTTTTTGGGTTTTTTAGAACCAGTTCACATACGTGAAAGGTTTGCAACATCTAAAATCCAAACTTGTGATTTCTGGCCTTGCTTGCAAAATGCTAAACAGAAACAACAACAATAGTGTAGAAAAAACAACAGCAACAACATTGTACTTACTTGATTGAAGATGTTGAAGATGAAGAAGTTGTTGAAGATGATGATAATGTTTGAAGATGATTGAAGGTGATTGAAGAAGATGAAGATCAAAGATTGATTGAAGATGATGAATGAAGATTATGAAGTTTTGGGAATTAGGTTAATAAAGAAGATTGAAATATAGATGCAAGGGCATTTTGAAAATATTGATTTTAAAAAAAATTTGAGGAGTGTGGGTAGTAAAATAGGTGGTATAGGTAGCAAAATTGTTTTTTCTTTTCTTAGATAAGAAGCATCGACAATAAAAAAAAAATGTCAACACTGAAATTTATATTATATAAAAGTGGATAATTTTATCTAATGCAAATTATATGGCTTATTGCTAAATTATTTTAAATAAGTTAAAATCATTTTTAGTATTTTTTAAAAATAAAATTACAAAAACCTCAGTTCAAATGAGTTTTTTCAAATGAGTTTTTACCAGTTATATGACATCCGACTCAATGTCTCGTCCAAATGGCTCATACCATTGGTTCCCAACTAAGACCAATTCGATTGTCAAATCCGAGTTGAATTTTTAAACATTGCATTTGAATTTAAGTATTTGCTCATCCACCCCTTAATATTTACTCATAATGTACCCAAAAAAACCCTACCAGATTTTATTTTCATTACCGAAAGTTTTATGTTAATAGATTTTGGAATTTAGAAAAACTCTTAATTTTGGAGGCATCTTCATTCAAATCAACCTCACCATCCATAAACAAAACAAAAACACTTCGTATCACTATCACATATGACAGGGCTTGAGAAAGCCATCATAGGTAGGTAGAACATAAGGCGTTACAAAGCTGATGTTATAATTTGAAACAGTGGCACTTTTGTAATTTTACAAAATTCTTGATTATTGTCTTCAACCAATAGAGAAGAGTGATTTAGGATCATCTTAGTATGAAATTGTCCCTTCAAGAAATTTTTTTATATCATTTTCTCTAAATAATTGGCTTCCTCACATTTGATTTTTTTCTTTTGTCTTTTTTGTGATTTTGTAGTCTAAATATAGAGCTTCTTACTTTTTGGTGTCCGGTATTTTTTAGTGTTCCAATCTTAATGGATTTTTTATTTGGTTTAGATTGACAAAATAGCTATACAGATTTCAATCAACGACTTTGATGTTATATTTATAAGCATATTGCCATTTTGTACTAAATTGTTGTGTTATTAACCTGAATGTTGTGAATTTATTCGCCGACTTATCCTTTTTAGTTTTAAAAACTTTAAATTTATATTATATCAATATATTTTACCAATTTGAATTATGAATATTGTCATTTTTTTAATAAAAAAAAAAATATTTCACATGAATGCCTGCATTTTTATGCTTGAATATTTGAAGGGCAAAAATGTTTCTTTTCTTTTATAGTAACGAAACAGAGGTACAAACACCTCTGACATCAAGAAGTAACAACAAATCAAGCAAAGGAAAAACAAAATCCAAAGATGTACCAACACCTCTAACATCATGATGTACCGACACATCAAGCAAAGAGAAAACAAAATCCAAAGAGGTATAAACACATCTAACATCATAGGTAACAACAAATCAAACAAAGAAAAAACAGAACCTACAGTGACTCCAATCATCGGGGGGTAAAGTGTTCCTTCCTTTTTAACAAGCAAATCGCATATTTGTTGGCTTTACGATAAATGTGGACGATAGGGAACCTCCAATCTCATCAAGAAAAGGTTGAAGGAAAGGAATATTGGTCCTTCTAGAATTCACCATATCGACTGCCACTTTAGGATCCATCTCCAAAATGACCCAAGCAAGTGACGAATCTTAAGCAAGTTTAATACCCAAACAGAAAACCCAAAGTTCTGAAATAACGACAGGATTTTTTAAAAAGTACATGTAAATAACCGAGAGGAGGTGGAGTATCACACTGAAATTTTGATTGCATCCATGTGCCAAAATAAGCGCAATGCTCATTCATTCAGTAGAAGCTGCTCTTTTGTCACGATTGTATACACTGAAGTCACCAAAGTCCCTTCTTCCACTGGCAAAATTTCGTCCAAAATCAAATCCTCGAAGAAAGGAATAATAATCAGTTGCTATGCATAGTAGTATTATTATTTTTTAATGCACTAGACGTAACTCTAATTGCAGTTAAACGAGCACAGTTTTTTTTTTCTTTTTTCTGAAAGGTTAACTTAGAAATATATTTACCAATTTCAACTACAATGTCAAGTAATATCTATCAATTACTTTAGAGACTGGCCAGTGAATAACTACAGGATATTGTTTATATGAACTATATTTGCAATCTGATGTATGAACCTAATGTCAGTATTATCTTTTGTAATAATAATAATTTGAAAGTGACTTTATCGTTTCAGTCTTTTAATTGTTAAAAAATGTATATTGCATATTCATATACTTGTTACCTACAGAAATATGCCTTATAAAAAATGATAAATAAATGATATGAAATAGTTGCTTATCAAGCAAAGTTAATTTTTTTGACATAATTAGGCAAAGTTAATGATGCAAGGATGTCCATTTGTAGTAGAAACTAGAAACTAAGCGGTAAGTTGAAAATTATTTTATAGCATACCTGTGTTTAACATCCCACCCAGCAGGAAGAAAACGTGGTTTTAAAGCATCCACAAATACTTGTCTCCATCTTTGACAAAACTCACGAATGCCATCTTCACCATACTCCTTCAGTAAATGATCTACAACTTGTTTCCCATGTGGACCATGTCCTAAGAGTGATAGTTTCGAATTATGTTTTGCTTGTGTTGAATCTTCATCACAATCTGTAGTTGTAACTAGGATGCTATTTCCATTTGAAGTAGCTCCATCAACTGCAAGATCAGAAGCCAAAGACGGTTTTCCGAAATCGTTTTCTCTATTATCTCCAGTGGTTTCTGCATTTGCATAGGAATTATCAAGAGTATCAAAATTCAAAGGGTCCCCATTACTCATTCTACTAGATGCAGAATCAGCATGATTCTCCCTTTGTGGCACTGCAGCAGCATTTTCCATGGAATGTTTAAATGATATCCCTCTCTTCTTCTCAAATTTTCTTCTCTCATGAGGACTCATGCCAACTTGCAAAGCTCTTTCTAGATCTTCCTCAGATATCTCCCTTCCTCCATAATATCTCTTCACAGTCTATAAAAAAAAAAATTAACGTAATAAATAGAAGATCCTGCAGTTGGTGAAGATTTTTTTCAATAACAATAATGAACAATGACTATCAATATAACAGTGCAATTTAGAACCTATATTTTAATATTTAAAATTTAATAAAATGCATCCGATCTATCTTCGAAAGGTTAGTTAACAAATATTCCACATAGCTATATAACCACAATATATATTCAAATTATGAAGTTGACTATTCACTATTAGCAGCTGGAGCTCTACAATAGCTGTGTCAGAGCAACCAATAACAGACAGATATAAGATCTAACCTCAGTCAGTTCTTCACGGCGATCAAGAGGCATTCTTGGGCCATGACGTAGAAGAGCCATAGCAGCTGTTCGTAATTGTAATGGAGATACACCTCCCTCATCATTCGGATTTTCAGTCTCTTGCCCCGGGTGGATTACCCTACGAACATAGAGAGGAATCCCAAATTCAGAAGCTAATTTTCTCTTGTACTTCTCTGCAGCAACATGGGCAACTTCATGGCAATCCACACAAAGTAGGACAATATCATGAGAGCGGTGGCTTTTCAAATGCTCAGGGAAATGTATTCTGTAACATGATGGGATGATTCGATATCGTAAGTAGTGATTTCCTTCACCACATCCAACACATATATTTTTCTTACTCTGGATATAAAAATCATTGCCTTCATCCTCTGGGCGGCCTTTGGGTTCAAAAAGAAGCATTATAGCTGGGGGTTCCTCTTCAATAAGTTTTGCAAGATCCCGACTAATGTACCTGGAGATTTGAACATTTATCATGTAGAAGCAGCACCTTTTGGTTATTTTATAAATGGAACAAAAGCAAGTGAAAGTGAACAAACCATTCAAGCTTCTTTCGATCACAATAACAAAGCAGCCTCCCGTCATTAGCAAATATCCGGCAATTGTGATAAACAGGAGATTTGCATGAGAATTTTTTAACGAACAAATTTCGAGAAGCCTTACGGGAATGTTGTTTAGGATTTTTTAGGCTTGAGTGTTTATAAGATAAAGCAGGTCTCGGATTAATGTTAACCAACAAAGCATAATTAAATATGTTAAGTTTACAACTTCCATTTTGTCCTAGACACTTCTGAAGAATCACTGAATAAATATCACCATGGTTAACCAATTCATTTGCAAGTAGATGATGGATATCACTCAAGTGATTGTCCACAACAGCAGATGGGGAAGGGATGCGAGAGCTCGGACCCATTTCTGCATTAATATCAATCTGAACTATGGTGTTGAATATTTCAGAGTGACTTGCAAGAGGCCGACTTGCCAAAGCAACAATTGCCTGGTCTGGAAGTACATATTTTAAGCTCTCATCATGAATACGAGCCTGAAACGATGAACATGCCACATAATAATCAACTCATGAAATTAAAAATATAATTTTCAGACTTCGAATAGAATATGATCAACACCACACAAAATTTCTAAACCAAGAAACAGAACCTTAATTTATGAATTTAGTTCATTATCAAAATAGAGAGTAGAGACAGTTTGACTTAGTTTTGTATATTATATCGGATATAAATTATGTCAGAACTCGAACAAAATTTAAGATAAATATAGAGAAATATTATTGATAATTGTTGTGTATTATTCTGACAAATAGAGGCCCCTTTTATAGGAGAAAGTACATTACTCAACTCATTAAATTTAGGAGTGATATAAAGAAATAAAATAAAACGGAAAGAGGAATAATTCTAATAATGACAAGATATTTCAACAATAAAATATTACTATTACTATCAACTTGAGGGATTATCATCAATTAGTTACTGAACGAATGTCAAATAATTTCAATTGGAATAAATTTCAACATATCAAAGCAATCTTCAATATACTTGATTACCTTTTTTCCTTTTATTTATTTCAGATCAGTATTACTCCAAGGTTTTATTTCCCAAAGGTTTATTCTTTTGTGTAAACCACCAGCAATATGCTACGTTAGTTTCAATACTGCATGTTAAGATATATTCATTGAATATGAACATGGAGAGTAAACTCCAGTTCCATGTCATATTTTGCAAACTAACATGTTAAAGTGGTCTTAAACTCAAGGGCATGGAAAAAGACAAAGTTTTAGTAACAAAACTATTCTTTAATGGTAGCTAAACTTAAGGAGCCTTTATACATAACTGACCATCAAATCTCTCCATGAGCACAGCTGCCTCACGGTATACAGAAACTGTAATAAGAGCCTTGCGTTAGAACAATATATCCAGCTAGACAACTCAAACTACTTCAAATCCATACTAAAGAAGAAAACCTGGGTTTCATTGGAAACTGAAGGAAAGCCTTGATTGCTCTGATGACGTGAAAATAACGATAATGCAGCAGATTCTCCAGGCGAAACTTCAATCTCCTTTGTGAAAAGTTGTAAGCAAATCATGTTTGAACGTCGACTAGCCTCGAGAACAAAATGGAATTTGTCATCGGAACAAGAGTTTTCTGACAGAATAATAAATTCAGAATTTTGACCCAACATATTAACAAAGAAGAATCCTAATGAGTTGTTATAAAAGCTCATTGCTTCAGTTAGTTCATCAAAGTAATCCTGTCAAAACAACAAAGTGCTTAGGAATAAACAGTAATTATGGGTTGCAGATGTTGCACATTCATGTATGAAAAAATCTGCTTATTTCCATTGCCAATTTTTTTGGGGGCATGGGGAAGATATAAAGGAGGAGAAAGAATGCTTGACACGGTAGATATTCGAAGTTTCACTCTACTTAATATTTATTAGAGAAATGTCTGGTTTCTATTTTTGCTCTCTTTCATCACAATATCAGTCGAGAAGGAATACCATTGTCTAGCTGTTTGAGTTCAAGGAGCAGACACTTTGCAATATACAATAGATAGTGTGCATCTGTCCGTGCATAAAGTACCATTTCTGCTGAGAGAGGGCGTTGTCTCCAGTCTTCACGCTACAATCAAGCATATAAAAGACACATCAAATATAGTCATTAAGTGAAAAGATATTCCAAACCCAAAATAAACATTGTCTTTATTGTTGTTGTTGTTCTTATTATTATATCTAGCATTTCCCTCTTCAGTTCAATAAATAGTATAACTTGATCATTCAAGTATAGTCTCTTTTTTTTAATACTTCTAGCGTTTGCCTCTATCAGTTCAATAAACTCAAGTCAACTGCTAGGGATTGAATTCCTTTACAAGTTAAAATTGACAAGTCCGTGTACATAAGAGAAATATGATTTAGGTTTATTTGAATAAACATATGAAACAAAAATTAAAAGAAAACTTACAAAAACTTTGTAAAAGTGAGTTAATAAATTTTCACATTCTAGATACGGCACTCAAGAAGTCTATCATTCGTTGGAGAAAACATAGGATGCTAGTGCTTAATAATTGATTTTTAGGCACAAATTGATTCCAGGTTGAACTTTGCTATTTATTACATGAATAAATGAATAGCTTAGGCATTAAATTTTACTTAATATATCCATCCATACTATTAGAAAAGACTCTGTTAAGAGTCAGTTATAGTTAGTTACATGATTATTAGAGGTTGTTAGAGTTGGTTAGAATTGGTTAGAGTTGGTTAGAGTTGGTTAGAATTAGTTAGAGTTGGTTGTAAGTGAGTCACATGTATAAATAGCCCATACTATTGTACTTCATAAATCAGTTAATAAAATTGAGTTTTCATTACTATTGTGAACTCTCTCATTCTATTTTCATTCTGTTTCAATATGCTTTGTTTAGTTTTTATCATGGTATCTTAGAGCTTTTTCTTGATCCTCATTCATCAATGGCTTCCGTAGATTCATTTCTTGGTGCCGCTGGTCATTTTCCTTCTTCGCATGTCAAATTCTCTCATCTCATTTCTGTTAAGCTTGATGAGAAGAACTTCAAGCAATGGAAACAACAAATTGATGGTGTAATTAGCGGCCACAAACTTCAAAAGTTCATCATTGAACCTTCAGCTCCTTTAAAATTCTTGACGGAAACTGATCGCACTGCCAATCGTCTCAATCCCCTATATCTGGAGTGGGAGCAACAAGATGCACTTATTTGTACCTGGATTCTGTCAACGATCTCTGATTCAATTCTCACAAAACTTGTTGACTGTCACTATTCGTGGCAAGTTTGGGAAGAAATCCATCGTCATTTTCACACGTTACTCACAACAAAGGCGCGACAACTCAGATCTGAGTTGCGCAATCTCACCAAAGGAGATCGTAAAATTGATGAGTTCATCCTTCGTGTTCGCACCATCCACAAATCCTTAATTTCAATTGGAGATTCGGTTCCTCATCGAAATCACTCTTGAAGCCCTACCTGAAGAGTACGATCCTGTAGCTGCTGCCGTTTCGAGTAAAGAAGACCCGTGCTCGTTGGACGAACTCGAGTCTTTCCTACTTGCACACGAGATGCGTCTTGAGAAAAACAAGAAGCCTTTTGACGCAGTTGTTGTCAATCTTACTCAAGCAGCGTCACCGGCCTCGTCTGTGAACTCTACAGCTGATCCTCCGTCGCATCTGAACCCTAACTTTCCGTCTGGAACGAGTCCAGTGAATGCGAACCAGCACCACTCAGATTATCCAGGATATAGCTCTCGTGGTGGTCGTAATGGCTGTGGCGATGGCCGCTTTGGTCGAGGAGGTCGTGGTGGTCGTGTACAGTGCCAAATTTGTCACAAATCTGGTCATGATGCCTCGATCTGTTATTATCGTCATTCTGGATCTGGTTCATCTATTCATTCTTGGGGAGCACCTCCCTCCAATAATCCATTTCTGATGCAGCAACGAACTCCTGCTCCGCCTCAATTTGGTTACCCAACCCTAGACATGCTAATTCACGTTCATTTCATCCTCAAGCTCTTCTCACTGGTGCAGAATCTGGCTTCAACAACCAGTGGTGGTATCCTGACTCAGGTGCTTCACATCATGTCACGCCTGATGCTTCCAACTTGGGAGATGCAGTTTCCCTACATGGATCAGATCATGTGCTAATAGGAAATGGCCAAGGTTTGTCTATAAACTCAATAGGCAACATGCATTTTCCTTGCTCAACTCATCCTAACACAAATCTTACACTCAAGAACCTTTTACTTGTTCCATCTATTACCAAAAACTTAATTAGTGTTAGTAAGTTCGCACAAGATAATGGAGTTTTCTTTGAATTTCACCCCACTTTGTGTTGTGAAATCACAGGCTTCTTCTGAAGTCCTGCTGAAAGGCACAGTTGGAGCAGATGGCCTCTACAAGTTTGAAAATCCATCTTACTCAGATTCTAGTTTGCATACTCATAAAATTGAAACTAATGTTGTTTACTATGATAATTCCTTTCCTGTTGTACCTACTGCTCTTGTAACTGCTAAAAATATGAATAATAATGTTTCCAATTTACATTGTTCTTCAATTTCAAATTCTGCTTATCACCTATGGCATGCTCGTTTAGGGCATCCTCATCATGAATCCCTTAAGACAGTATTAAAGTTGTGCAATATCCCTACACCAGCAAAAGACACCACTGACTTTTGCTCAGCATGCTGTTTAGGCAAGGCACATCGTCTGCATGCTCCTCCTTCTACCACTATATATCATAATCTCTTTGAACTGGTAGTGTGTGATTTATGGGGTCCTGCCCCTGTTACGTCCCATGGAGGCTATACATATTTCCTCACATGTGTTGATGCTTACTCTAGGTTTGTTTGGATTTATCCCCTAAAACAAAAGTCTGATACTCTAGCTCATTTCAAGCAATTCAAGTCTATGGTTGAATTGCAATTCAATTGTAAGGTCAAAACTGTCCAAAGTGACGGAGGGGGTGAATTTCGTCCCTTCACTAAATATCTTGCTGATTTGGGTATTTTTCATCGCTTCACTTGTCCACACACTCATCATCAGAATGGATTAGTTGAGAGAAAGCACAAGCACCTCGTTGACACTGGTCTCACACTGCTGGCACAGGCTGGAATTCCTCTCAAATTCTGGGATCATGCATTTGTTACAGCTGCGTTCCTTATTAATCGTCTACCAACACCTGTCCTCAACAACGTGTCTCCTTATTTTCTTCTCCAACATAACCAGCCAAGCTACAAGGACCTAAAGGTGTTTGGATGTGCCTGTTTTCCGCTTCTACGACCGTACAACCCCAACAAACTTGCTTTTAGATCCCAATAGTGTGTTTTCATGGGATACTCTTCATCATACAAGGGATATAAGTGTCTTAGTTCTGATGGAAGAATCTATATATCAAGAGATGTTTTATTCAATGAAACAAGGTTTCCATACTCTGAATTATTCTTTAAGCCCCTCACTCCATCACAAGCATCACCTACTTAATCATTACCATGGTTACCTCTCCAAGTAACTCAATCCTTGTCTCCTCATCACACTGCTGCAAACTGTACTCTTAACAATGCAGCTCCATCCACTTCTCCTGCCCCTGGTACAGATTCTGGTGTCATGCTTTCTCCTGCCCCTGGTGCAAATTATGGATCTAGGCCAGCAGTGTCTAGCTCTGTCATGCCCTCTCATGCCCCAGGTGCAGACTCTGCTGTCATGCTCACTCCTGCCCCTTGTGCAGATTTTGGATCTAGGCCAGCAGTGTCTAGCCCTGGCATGCTCTCTTCTGCCTCTGGTGCAGAATCTGGACCAGCAGCTTCTGACCTCAATTCTGTCCCCATCAGAATTTCTTCTCAGAATACGCATCCCATGCTAACCAGAACCAAGAATGGAATTGTCAAGCCAAAACTGAATCCTACTTTGCTGCTTACACACCTAGAACCTACCACTGTCCAGCAGGCACTTGCTGCCCCACAGTGGCTGGCAGCAATGAAAACTGAGTATGCTGCACTTCTTCAAAATAATACTTGGTCCCTAGTCCCTCCACCCTCTAGTCGTAAACCTATAGGGTGTAAGTGGGTGTTTAGAATTAAAGAGAACCCTGATGGATCAATTAATAAGTATAAGGCACGACTTGTAGCAAAAGGATTTCATCAGCAGGTTGGTTCTGACTTCACTGAAACGTTCTCCCCAGTGGTTAAACCAGTCACTGTGCTCACTATTGCAGTATCCAACAAATGGCCTATTCAGCAAATTGATGTGAATAATGCCTTTTTAAATGGGGTCTTAGAAGAAGAAGTATACATCGTGCAACCTCCAGGCTTTGAGTCACAAGACAAAAACTTGGTATGCAAGCTCAACAAAGCCTTGTATGGACTAAAGTAGGCTCCAAGGGCCTGGTTTGACAGGCTTAGAGGAGCCCTCATTCAGTATGGTTTCACTGCCAGTAAATGTGACCCCAGCCTCTTCATTCTACACTCCACCTCATTTACATTAATGGCTCTTGTTTACGTTGATGATATCATCCTAACTGGGAGTTCTCTAAATCAGATTCAACATCTTATTAACAAGTTGAACTCTGAATTTTCTCTTAAACAACTAGGAAACTTGGACTATTCCTTGGAATTGAGGTGACTCACTTACCTAATGGCTCTTTACTTCTTTCTCAATCCAAATATATACGTGACTTACTGGCCAAGGTACATATGGGAATGCAAAGGGTATGCCAACACCAATGGTGTCCAACAGTAAATTGTCTAAATTTGGTTCTGCCCAGGTGCCAGACCCAACCTTGTTTCGCTCTATTGTGGGAGCATTGCAGTATGCAACCCTCACCAGACCAGAAATATCATTTGTTGTCAATAAAGTATGTCAGTTCTTGGCTCAACCCCTTGAAGATCACTGGAAGGCAGTTAAAAGAATTTTGCGTTATCTAAGTGGCACTCTGCATCATGGTCTTCTACTTCAGCCAGCACCTATGCATCAGCCTCTTTCTTTAATATGCTTCTGTGATGCAGATTGGGCAGTAGACCTTGATGACCGCAAATCCACCTCAGGGGCCTGTGTATCTTGGTCCTAATCTCGTTTCATGGTGGTCAAAGAAACAACCTCTAGTAGCAAGGTCAACGGCATAAGCTGAGTATAGAAGTTTGGCACAACTGGCAGCAGAGATTCTTTGGTTACAATCACTATTACATGAACTTCATTGCACGTTCAAAATTCCCCAACTTTTATGTGATAACTTAAGCACAGTTTCTCTTGCACATAACCAAACTCTCCACAATCGAACCAAACACGTGGAACTTGACATCTTCTTTGTAAGAGAAAAAGTGTTGAACAAAAGTTTTATTGTCTCTCATGTTCCAGCTCAAGACCAATGGGCAGATGCATTGACAAAGCCTCTTCCCACTACCAAGTTTGCACTGCTTCGTAACAAACTCAGAGTGTTTGATAAACACACCTTAGTAAAACCATCCTACAATTCTAAGGGGGAATATTAGAAAAGACTCTGTTAAGAGTCAGTTATAGTTAGTTACATGATTATTAGAGGTTGTTAGAGTTGGTTAGAATTGGTTAGAGTTGGTTAGAATTAGTTAGAGTTGGTTGTAAGTGAGTCACATGTATAAATAGCCCATACTATTGTACTTCATAAATCAGTTAATAAAATTGAGTTTTCATTACTATTGTGAACTCTCTCATTCTGTTTTCATTCTGTTTCAATATGCTTTGTTTAGTTTTTATCACATACTACATAGTAATTATTAAATGCTTAAGAGCTACCACTACAACATTGTTGACGACAACCAATGAATTCTTTCAATGCAGGAAATGAAGCATGATCGGTTCAAACCTGTAATAATTTATTTGTTATCACACCACAGTAAGTTTCTAGCAAATAAGCAAGTGATTTCTGTGGTTTTGACAGCACCTCACATGCCTGCAGAACATGAACACAGATAAAAAAAAAGTAGTAAGTCAATGATAAAGGGAAGAGTTCTCCACTCATTATCATGTATGAGGAGAAATTTAGTATGGTACAACGTAAATGGCATCTGATACAGGAAACATGATAGCACATGAATAGCTTACCTTTGAAGTATCAAATAGATTAACAATGTATATATGGAAATCCCTCTGTAGCCAGAGAACATCATTGTCGGCTCCATGGAACACCTATCCACAAATTTTCATTGAAAACAAAACTGAAGCAAAAAAACTTGGATAACAAAAAATAGACTAATAAATAGTTAAAATATCTACGATAACTGCTATGCTTTAATTTAATCCCAACTATGTGGTGCAGTCTAGATATATAAAAAAAAATGAATTATTCTAAATTAATATATCATAAAAGAAATTAGGCTTCAAATGAGCAACTTATTGAAATTGGAACCATCGCCCCCCTCCCCTTCCCTGTCCCAAGAGAAACATGACACTGAAAACTTACATACTTTACAAATTGAAGGGTTAGCAAAAACTGGGCGAAGAATTTCCATTGAATCATGCAGGGCAATAGTGTCAATCAAATAATCTTCCTGTTGTGTAGAAATCTGTTTGACAACATAAAATGACATGCATACCATCAATAAGTTTATCAAAAATTCAGTAGTTGACATAATGCAAACATAGAAATTTAGGGGATAGCATGAAATTACCTGAACTAATGCTGTAAAGCCTAGAAAAGTGCGTAAGCTATGTTGTTCTGTGTCCACAGCAAAGAACCTTTCCTTGCTCAATACATTGACCAGTTCCTTTAACTGCATCTCTGTTTCAACCCAAACATACGAATCTTTCAATTCTAATTTCTCAGCACTAAGTTCAATTTCAGGTTGATCATTCCTTAACAATGCCGTAATCTCTGCCTCAAACGGATGCAAATTTGAACCATTCTCTGTAAAAAGAAAAACTAGACTCAGCTTGATCTTTACAGTTTACAATCTTGCATACATAGCTCAATGTAGTAGATCATGAAGAATCCAAAAGAAATAAAAACAATGAATTTCTAGTTCTAATTTTCAATATGCTATACCAATTTTCAACTAAATCTCGTCACCTTAAATTTAAAACCTATGAAGCACGGATAGGACACGAGATTGACACGTGGACACCGATAATAATTTAAGAAAATGAATTAATTCAGTCTAATCAGTTTAAAACTCAATCAATATAGCTATATCAAATTTTCGAAATAAAATCGCGAAATTCCACCGTGTTTTCATTCATAACTAAACTAAAATGAATTAAACTACTTCATTTCCCTAACCTTAAAGTAAAAATCTCAACAAAAAAAAGTCTTCAAATAATCGAAAGCAAATGAAAACACGAAAACAACAACTACGACATTCCTCCAACTTATTCATGATTAAACACGTGAATTTTCAGCGATTTATATTCCTTCGAGTTCGGAATATAAAACGTACCATTACTACTGGAGGCGTTGAAGCTCAAATGCTTAAACGGCGCGTAGGAATTATCCGCTAATACTCGCTTAAACGTCCATTGTGGCTTCGGTTCGGAATGTGAGTAGCACGAACTCGAAGGAGACTCTTGCTGCCTCCGCCTACGGCGTAAGGTGAAGAAGACGGAGATTAAGGCAGCTGCTATAGTGGCGATCGTGAATGCCACGCGCGTCTTTTGTTCGTTATTCATTTTCTTCTTCGCTGGTTTGAGGAGTTGAGTGAGTTTGGATTTTGTGCGCAGAGAGAACGGTGGAGGCGGTGGTTGCTACCGTTAATAGTGGCGACGTAATAATTTAAGCTGGTGCTTTGTTGGATTTACGTGGCAATTTCAAATGCTGACTTTGTATCACGCAGTTGGGCTTATGAGCCTAAAAGCCCAATAAGTTGTATTACATTTATAAGTGTTTTTAAATTCATAGAAATACACTCAGTTAATCTGAACATTTGAATTAGTTAATTTAAATAAAAATTGGGATTTTAAGAAGATATAGGTGAGAAAATAAGTTTTATTGCCATTGTTGTTGAAATGGCCCAAAAACTTTTATTTTGTTTCAAAGTTCAAAGTTTATTGGCAAGTCAAAAATTATAAGATGTTTTGATAAAGTTAGAAGTGGAAAAAAAATACATAGTTCAACTTCACTTTTAACAATTAAGAATTAAATACATCTACGATTTTCAAGAATATAAATCAATTCAAAAATTACAACTATTAAATTAATATATTATTTTTTATAATTTCAAAAACACATTTATTTTAGGAGAACTTATCAACTTTTATATATAGATATGTGAGGAAGTTTTTTGTTTGTGTTAAATGAAAAAAAATGACAATTACTTTTCTGGAAATCAATTTAGAGGTGAAATTATTTCTTTATTGATTATTATACAATGTATTTTTAATTATGTAAATATATGTATATTCCCCGCTAAGAAAAAGAAATAAAACGAGATTTAGTTGGTGTTTTGATTTATTTTAAAAAATAGTTTTTTTTTTAAATTTAAAACTACATAAATAGATTTTATAAGTTTTTTTTTTTGTTTTTGTTTTTATTTTTGTTTTAACTTTAACATGTCACTACTTCAATAACTATTTATCACTACTATCGACTATCATTTTGATAACTCTGACCACCACTCCGACTATTGTTAATTACCACTCTGATCATTACTGGCCACATTCTAACCATCGTCAACCACCTCTTTGACCACCACCGTCGAACACTCATTTAGTCCTGCTAACCAATGCCCACCTCCACTATGACCATCACTTTGGTCATTGCGACCGCCACTACCATTATTTTGACCATCATCGACCTCGATCTATCACCATTTTGACCACCACTCTAATCACAACTTTGACCACTGTCGACCACTATTCAAAACTAAAAACAAAAACTGATTTTGATTTTTGAAAATTTCAAAACCTTAAACATGTAAAACCACATTGAACTAGGCCTTAGATAGTGATTTTCTGCACCAACGAATGACTTCGCTATATTGGGTTAAAAAATTTGCAAAATTAGTCAAGAAAAATTTGAAATTGTAGTGTGAAGGAAAATTTGTAGTGTTCTCCAAAATGTGAAGGGAAATTTGAAATTAGTAGTATATTTGATTTTGCGGCGAAATTGGCGTGAATTTACCTATGACACCACAAAAACAAACATCCAACAAAACATCAATTGAGTTGTGAAAAAGCTACCTAATCACATTTCATGGTAAAACCGTGGTAATCAATATAACTTGATAGCCAATTTCACTGCAAAATCAAATATGCCCTTAACTTAAAAGGTCACTTGCCTTCATGTGTTCTTATTCTAGTTAATGAGAGAATTACCATTTTGATTCTCAAAATTATAATGAACAGGTAATTAGTCCTCTAGCTTTAATAAAATGGCAAATTATCCATTATGTTAAAATTGTTAGTGAATAATAGTCTCTCTTTAAACTTGGTTAGTAGAATTATCAATAGGATTAGGATACATAAATACTTGAGAAGATATCACTGTCAATTGGTTTTAGATTTATCCATAGATGATAATTCAAAGAGTGATGATTTTCATGACAGACTAAATCAAGTGGCGGTTTTTAATTTATAGGTGACAAAATTGCTCTTATTTTAATAAGGAAAATTTAGTAAATATCACTTTGTTATACTAGAGTTTAATTCCTGTTTACTTTTCTTTCAACTTAGGAGTAAGAAATAATAATGGGATGTAAAGATTCAACATTTTAGGTTTCTTGATTTAGTTGGTTGAACTAATAAATCCTAAGCTAAATATATATCCAGAAAATAATTAAAATGTGTTGAAATGATTGTTAATTTAGAATTTTATATTGCTAATAGTCATAAGTAAGATATTTTTTCTTCTAATATTTTAGATGTTTTTTATATAAACATGATTGAATTTCTTAAATATAAGTTTTGCTGATCAATATAGATGTTTACCATATTTTTTGTTTCTTTACCATAATTTGTATCCATTAAAATTATTTATTAGGTTTTGGTACAGTCTTCCTAAATATCTTATATTTACTTTTATTTTTTATTTTAAAAAATATTTTAAAATGCGGTAAATAATAGATAATTAAGTTGAGTATTTTGACGTAAGATTAATCATTTGTAACTTTCTTTTTCTTAAAAATAAATCTATCCAGAACTGTGGATACCCTTTTCATGTGTCCATGAATGTGAACATGTCAAAGTAGTGCAATTTAGTTTTCTTTATGTCTTTAGTGTTATGATTAGCGCGTCTTTAAAAAGTTGGGTTGTTTTTGTTTCTAACTGAGGTGGGTCCTAAACCCTATTCATTACAGTTCCTTCTATATTTGTTTATAATAGTTCTTTAAAAAAAATTGAATCAAGCCAAAGTTAGTCTCTCATGACCAAGATCACAGTCTAAAATGTACAATTTGATTAGAGCAATAGGGACAATCATGCTCTTATCATTATATCATAAGCCATAACCCCTATTTGCCAAAAAAATATTGTCATAATTACTGCCTATAGTGGAATGGTCACCCCAAAGTTGCAATTTGCTTTTCATTGATGAGCAACTTGAGGACAAGACAACACTTTCTCCCTTTTTATAAAGTGAGTAGATAAAACAGAGTTATACTACTTCTTCCGGTTAAAACGAGTACCACTTTAATAAATAAAAAATCCAAATTAAATATTATTTTCGAAGTTTTAAATAATTTTAAGTATTTTTTAATTGTATTTACTAATTAATATTAAATTTAATTGTAATTTTATTCTCTCTATTTTTATGAATTCATGAAATCGATCACTCTCTTTTAAAATTTGACAATTTTGGTATCTCGTTTTAATTTTTTAACTAAAAAATGGCGATTGACGTGCTTTAAATAATGTGACATATGATACGATGTAGAATAATTAACACCCATAAAATCACAATAAAACTTTTTATAAATTTAACTTTCAACTTCATAAATTTTTTTATTTTTGTAATTTAATTAATGATACATGAATAACTAATGCATCTAGATGATTCTATATCATCAAATCGTATATCACATTATTTAAAAAATAGCAAATCGTCATTTTTTAGTTTAAAAATTTGATAGAAAAACAAAACTATTGACTTTTAAAATAAATTGACCATTCCGTGAATTGGTGAAAATAGAAAAGACAAAATTGCAATTAAATCTTAATATTATGTACATTATTTTTAAAAAAGTAGTTCTACTTTAGTTTTATGATAGTAGAACACACATCAATAGCTTATAAAGACAATTTGGTAAAATGACTCTTTTATTTTATTTTTATTATTATATTTTTTAATATATATGCAAAAAATTTAAACGATACTTATTTTAAAATTGATTTTGTTTAAAAAAGAGTAAAAGACTAAAGTATCTTTGAACTATGGAAGACTTTAGAGTAAAGTGATTTTTAATTATATAATTATAAATAATACTAATAACACGCTTTAACACATGTTTTTTAACATATTCTTTTTTATTGGTTAAAATTCACTTCTACTAAATTCATGTTATATAATATGTTGATCTACATAATTTGATGGAATCTATCTACATTTTAATCAATAAAAAAATATATTACAAAATCTATGTTATATAATATGTTGATAACATAAATCATATGTTATGAAACCATCCACCAAACTGTGTATATGGTTGGTCTCTTCTGGTGGAATGGCAGCTTTGGGTTGCTTCAAGAAAGAACGAAAGGGTAGTAACAGCAGTACTTTAAAAGTGACAGAAGAATCCTATTACAAGCAAGTACTATACACATGTATTCTCAACCGGGTTGTGCTCAATCATATTCCATAGAATATACATAGTCAACTCTTGTTATCCGATCAAAACCAAAAAAATTTAAATTTTAAAAATAATAATCTTGATTGTATAATTTAAATGTGACTTATTATGTGTATTCAAATTGCGCACAATTCAAATCTCATGTACTTTCTGCATCTCGTGTTATTTGAAGGATTTACTTATCTCATATAATTTATTTTTGGATTAAATATACAAATGTAAAATTAGTGTTTTTTAATATCATCGATATAAAAATAAGAATAATTATAATATATTAGTTATATTCTTTTTTCACATTGGTGGAACATATAATCATATACAGAATAAATGTTTGTTATTAATTAAAATTAATATTTTTTATATCTTCTAAATAAAAATAATAATAATTATAAATACACTAATTATAATTTATTATAAAAACAGTAAACAAGAGTAAATTTTCTTTTATTATGTAGAGACTAAAATCAAATTTGTTTATATTTTACAGAGATTAAAACAAATTTTTTTATTTTATAGAGACTAAAATTAAAGTCATTAATTATTCAAGTGTTAAAAAAACTCACAGTGTTAAGTATTAGGAACTATAACGAAGATATTTATATTTTGTAGCAATTTTAACTAAAAACTTTATTTTACAAAAACTAAAATCAAATTTCATGCATTTTACAAGAACTAATTACATATTTAAAGCTTTGTTTTTTTAGTTTAATAATAAAATATTGATAAAAAATAGAATATTAATTAATTTATTTTTTTTAATATTTTATGCTTATTTTATATCTCAATCAACTACTTTGTTAATTAAATAGATATTCTTTTGTGTCCTATAAAAAATGAGGCTCTATCACATGCTCAATTGGTGGATTGTTTTGCGGTCGAGTGTTACACTAGTGATCTTTTAAAATACTTCCCAGATTGATTATCTTCTTCCATTCCCTTCAACCAAAACAAGTGTAAGAAGAGAAAAAAATCAATAAAAATATAATAAAAAAAGAAGAGAGAGAAAACATAAGAGAGAGATACATATGAATAGTGAAGGAGATAGTTGGAGAGAAGTAGTTGAAGGAGATGATCGAATTTTCTAAATCCTACATAGGCCATTTAAATTTTTTCTCCGGTTAGATCTTTTTTAAGTTTTACTTAATTGCAGTTTTTATTATCCTTATTTTTATTAATTCAGGAAATCAGGCATTTATTTTAAAATATGACAATTTTGGTAACTCATTTTAATTTTTAACTAAAAAATGACAATGTAACATATTTAAATAACATGTCATATGATACAATATGTACAAAGATTAACACTCACGAAATTATAATAAAATCTTCTAAAAATTTAACTTTCAATTTCATAAAGTTTTTATTTATGTAATTTAATTAATGATATATGAATAATTAATGCATTTAGATAATTCTATATCATGAAATCATATGCCACATCATTTATAATATGTCAAATCATCATTTTTTTTAGTTAAAAAATTCGAGAGAGGAACTAAAACTATCAACTTTTAAAATAGGGAGACCGATTTCGTGAATTGATAAAAATAAAGATACTACAATTGCAACTAAACCTTTAAGTTTCGTGTCGTTAACAAAGTTATTCTTTATGTTATAGTCTATTTACAACGTTGTCCTTTTTCACTCTTTCTATTAAAAAATGTGTCCTTTAAGTTCATTATTAACAATAAATTATGATTATTTTAATTTTAATTTTATAAATAAAAAATAAGGTTCTTCAATCTTTCTCTTCAATATTATTTTCTTCTTCGTCTTAATAATCTTCGTCCAAAATCATCTTTTTTCCTTTGCAGTTAATGTCCATTCACAAATTGAAAACCTATTGACTTCAACTAGACTCGAATGTGGAAACTAGAACAAATTAAAAACCTAATCATCTTTTTTCCTTTACGGTTAATGTCCATTCACAAATTGAAAACCTATCGATTTCAACTAGATTCGAACGTAGAAATAGAACAAATTAAAAACCTAATCATCTCACAAAGTTGTTTACGAAAATAACAAATATTGAATTTCAATTATTTTTGACAAAAATTGTTAAAAGAACTAAAATTATAAACATAATGAAAATTAAAGGACTTAACTGTGAAAAAAAACTTTAAAAACTTATGCAACATTTAGACCTAACTTAAAAAATCTTAGATACAATTTTACCTATTATTATTAGAGATATGTTGATAAATGATTTTCACTTTTGCACAAACATTTTTTTTTTCTCCGTCTCACCATGTTGTGGTGAGCTAGATTTTCCTCTCGGTACTCTGTTGTGAACCATATGAACAACTGGAATTTGTATACCATATGCATGCATATATAACATAAAAACACTTAGATATTTTCAATGAAAAATAATGTTGCGAGAAATAATAAGTGAAAGCCTTCTTATTTGAATTGAATTCTAAACAAAATTTAAGAGTATAGATCTCATTAAGAGTTTTTATTATCTCAGCCTTCCATCGCTTCAAGAATCATGCTTCTGTTAAATATAATAACATGTTCATCTCCTATCACTATGACTTGTTACTACCCATTGAACCTAATTCTTGAGATCTCCAGTCTTTTAGGTTGGGTAACCATCATAAGTGACTCAATGATCTATAAGCAATAGTCCCATCCTTTTGGATGTATTAATGACTTTCTCTATAGCCAATCTCTCTAGCCAATCCTTTCATCAAAGGATTTGCTAAATTATCATCAGTGCGTACATGATCCACTATTACAGCTCCTTTAGTAAGTAATTCTCTAACTGTGCTATGCTTACGACGTATTTGTCGTCTCTTACCGTTGTAATAACGATTCTCAATTTTTGCAATAGCCACGGTACTATCACAGTGGATCAACACATCTGACATAGGTTTTTCCCATAAAGGGATCTTAGCTAGCAAGCATCTCAACCAGCTCACTTCATCACTAGCAGTAGCTAGTGCTATCATTTCAGACTCTATAGTGGACTGAGCCAATATCGTCCGTTCTTCGATTTCCAAGATACATCATCATCGGCTATACTAAAATTATAGCCACTGGTTGCTTTGGAAACATCTGACAAGGTGTTCCAATCAGCATCACTGTATCTTTCAGAGACGGTTGGAAATCTTTGATAATGTAATCCTAAACTCATGGTCCTTTTTAGGTATCTCATAACTCTTTCGATAGCGTGCCAATGCTCTATACTAGGTCTACTGGTAAACCTGCACAATAGTCCCACGACGTAGGCAATGTTGGGTCTAGAATAATCAGTGGTATAACTGAGGCTGTCAATGATGCTCGCATATTCAGTTTGTCTAACACCTTCACCAATATTCTTAAAAAGTTTCACATTTGGATCAAATGGTGTGCAAGCAGGTTTACAGTCAAAGTATTTATATTTCTTTAGGATCTTGTCAACATAATGAAATTGATCCAAAGAAATTCCCTTTTCTGACCTAGTAATCTTGATTCCTAAGATTACATTCGCTTCTCCGAGGTCTTTCATATCAAAGTTGCTACTCAACAATGATTTCACAGTATTTACAGCACAAATGTTTGAACCAAATATGAGTAAGTCGTCTACATAGAGACATATGATAGTGCAAATTCCGTTTTCAAATTTGTAATAAATACATTTGTCACTTTCATTCATTTTAAACTCATTCGATATAATCAAATTGTCAAACTTTTCATGCCATTGCTTAGGAGCTTGTTTAAGACCATACAGAGATTTATCTAACTTACAGACCTTGTTTTCTTGTCCATGAATTACAAAGCCTTCATGTTGTTCCATATAGATTTCTTCTTCCAGATCACCATTTAAAAAACTTGTTTTAACATCCATTTGGTGTATCACCAAGTTATGAATAGCTGCTAGAGAAATGAGTACTCTAATAGATGTTATTCTAGTGGCTGGTGAAAAAGTGTCAAAGAAATCTATATTTTCTCTTTGCCTAAAATCTTTAGCTACAAGGCGTGCCTTGTATTTATCAATAGTTTCATCGGATTTTAGTTTCTTTTTCAAAATCTATTTACAACCTATTGGCTTGCAACCAGGAGGCAAGTCTACTATATGTCAGGTCTTATTAGATTGTAGAGAATCCATCATCGTTTATAGCTTCTTGCCAAAGATCTGCATCCAATGATGACAAGACTTCTTTGAGATTTGCAGGATCATCTTCTAAATTATAGGCCATATATTCTAGTTCATAATCTTTAGCAACTCTGATTCTCTTACTTCTTCGAGTTTCCAATTCACCTTGTCTGTTGCTTTCAGTGCTTCTTGTCACGGGAGTATGACTTGGTTCACTTCCCCCACTATTTCTCGATTTAAAAGGGAATTTATTTTCATAGAAGTCAACATCATTTGACTCTATGATCACTTTCGCATTTAGGTCATAAAATCTATACACTTTACTATTTACTGCATACCCAATGAATACATATTCATAGGCTCTATTGGCGAGTTTAATTCGTTTGGCATCGGAGATTCTGACATAAGCCAGACAACCCCATGTTCGAAGATAAGACAAATTTGGTTGTCTTTTCTTTATTATCTCATAAGAAGATGTTTTGCTTTTAGATTTTGGAACTCTATTCAAAACATAGCAAACAGTCAAAATAATTTCCCCCCACCAATGAGATGCAGCACTAGAGTTAAGCATAATAGTAACTGTTGGAACCAAGTTGGTTCTAAGTACTTAGGATTTTGATGTTTACAAAAGCACTTCATGTAATCTTATTTTGTACCTTGAATTATTACATTAAATGCCACCAGATGATGAAGTTTCCAGAGGCAGAAGATGAAGTTTCCGGAGGCAGAAGATGAAGACACCAGATAATGCATCCAGAAGGTACTAGAGGATGCATCCTAAAATTACCAGAGGATATCTTTGCTGGCCCAAATCAGAAGGAAGCAAAGTCAGAAGGAGACCTGGACCAGGCCAGAAGGAAGCCTGCCAGAGGGAGACTTGATCCAGACCAGAAGGAATCATTAGTCAGACTTAGTCCAGAAGTTATTCTGACCAGAAGATGGCCTGACAATGAAATGATAAACAGCCCAGACTGGATCCAGACTTAATCAGAGGATAAATTAATGGGTCCAGAACAAGAGACTCAATCCAGATTTGACCCATACCAGAAGATAGCATGGTTCAGGGTATGAAACTAAGTCCAGACCAGAAGAAATGATGTCCAGATTTGATCCAGACCTGATCCAAATCAGAAGGTAAAATGTCCAGACTGAAATATCATTTGTCTAGATTTAATTTCAGTTCAATCCAGACCTAATTCAAAATTGGTCCAGATCAGAGGGAAAATGTTCATATCAATGGTCCAGATTTAAGAATATGGCCTAGTGTTGGCCGAAATCAGAAGGTCAGAACGTGTGGTCCGGCATTGGCCGAGATCAGAGGATCACAACAGATCAGTTTGCAAGTCCAGGTTGGCCGAGATCAGAAGATCAGAAAGTGTGGTCCATGGTTGGCCGAAATTAGAAGATCACAACAGATCACTTAGTATGGTCCAGATGTGGACAAGAGTAGAAGATCAAAGGGTCCAGAATTAATCATGATGATAATTGGTGGAGATTTAATTAAATTTGATCAAAGTATTAAAAGGATTTGTTACAAAAATAAAGTGAAGTCGTATGGGAGTTCAAAAGCTATTGGTGGGAATAAAGATTTGGTTCAGAATTAATTAAATTCAGGATTGGTCAAAGTTATTTTTGAAAGCAAATCTGGAGCTAAAAAGATATGTTTTTTTATTTATATGAAACCCGATTGGCCAAGTTATTTTTGCAAGAATATCTGGCAAGATACAGCTCGAAATTAAGCTTGGAAGAGACCCTGATTCACATCTATAAAAGGAGGCTTAAGACTGAAGACAAAGCATCAAAAAATCACAGAAGAGTCATACACTTCCAAAAGCAAACACTCAAGTTTTCAGTGAGTCCGAAAGAAGATTTGGTTCAGAATTAATTAAAGTCAGGATTGGTCAAAGTTATTTTTGAAAGCAAATCTGGAGCTAAAAAAAGATATGTTTTTTATCTATATGAAACCCGATTGGCCAAGTTATTTTTGCAAGAGAATCCAGCAAGATACAGCTCGAATTTTAGCTTGGAAGAGACCCGAATTCACATCTATAAAAGGAGGCTCAAGGTAGAAGACTTAGTATCGAAAATCACAAAAGAGTCATACACTTCCAAAAGCAAACACTCAAGTTTTCAGTGAGGTTAATTGTGAGTTCCAACTTTCCAGAAGCAAGCACTCGTGTTATTTTCTTTCCTTTGTGTTAGATCTAAGTTGTTGAAGTAGAGTCTACAATCTGACGGAGTCAAAAGGGGTAACAGATTACTTGGCAATTAGATTCAAGGCGTTGTAATTCCTTCTACAATCTAGGGTTGTCAGATTGGTAGGAGAAGACTTGTCTTAAGAAGTCAAGGTGCTGCATTCCTCAAAAGTCTAGGATTGTTAGACTGTTTGAGAAGACTGACTTGGAGGGTCAGTGGTATTGTTGTAATTCAAGGTTTGAATTAGTGAAGTCCTTCAAGGTGAAGGGACTGGACATAGCCTCGTTAACGGTGAACCAGTATAAAATTCTGTGTTTTTATTTTTACTTTATATCCACTACTAACTCTGTTTTATTCATACATCAAATTTTGTTTTAAAACTGCAAAAACAGAAAAAGTATTCAAGTTAGTCAAACACAATTCAACCCCCCTTCTCGTGTTTGCACCTTCAGTAACAACTAGTTCAATCAGAGTCCTATTTTTTTCTTTCAGCTTTACCATTCATTTCAGGTGAATAAGGTGTTGTGGTTTCATGTATAATTCCTTGAGTTTTATAAGACTCATTAAATAAACTAGAATCATACTCTATTCCTCTATACTACGAAATCTCTTAATCTTTCTAATAAATTGATTTTCAATTTCAATTACAGAGATTCTAAACATGTCAAACGCTTCACTTTTATTTTTCATTAGATATACAAAAGTATAGTTAATAAAAGTGATAAAATAACAATTTTCATTTCTTATTAACGTCTCATCAAATTCACATATATCAGAGTGTAATAAATCTAAAGACTCAAATTCTCTAACTACAGATTTATGTGAACTCTTTGTTATTTTAACTTGACTACAAAAATCACATTTTTTTCAAAATTATTTAAAGATAACATTGGTATTAAACCTGAGTTACTTAAGTTTGAAATAACATGTGTTCACATGACAAAAGTCTAGCATGTCAAATATTAAAATCACACAACATGTAAACAGAGGAGACATTCTTAATTTCAACATTTAAATTTAAACATGCCTCAGATATAAGTAAACTCTGTCTAATTCAAAAAAATAATAAACAACATTTTTTTTTTCTAGAGACAGGTTATCATACTTGAGAAAATTCTTTTGTTTTAAGAATTTTTTGAAATCCTTCCAAACAGAGGCAGTTTGTCGATAATAACAATCAATTTGAAATTCATCTAAAGTCATACCTTAAGATGATCTCCTGAGCTATCTTCTGAATTTCTCCACGTATTTGTCATCGATAATCCGATACTTGAGGTAGCGGCTACAACACACCTTTTAGCTCCAAGTTCCTCGGTATCATATTTCTTCTTTATAGAATTTCAGGCTACAACACACTTTTTACCTCCAACTTCCCCTTCTTTATAGCATCTCACACTTGTTTAGCACCATTGCTGGAACTGTAGTATTCATAAAGATCACCAACAAGTCTATTAAGAATATAATTCTTATATAGGTAATCATTACCCTCCCATGGGTTAATTCTCGAGCTTTCTTATCCTTTTCTGTTTGCCTCAAAGAAACAGATCCAGTAATGTCTTCGGTTGACATGGATGAAAAAATCGTCTTAAATTATTGTATTTTGAGTTTGAAAAAACTGTTTAAAAATCACAATTTGTGTCACCGAAGATATTACTGGGTTGAGTCGCGAACTAGGTCGCTCTCTTTAATTTCGCGGCACTGCCCAAATTGTACAAGGCAGACTATCAACCACGACGTCCCCAGGATAAAACACCTGTCTAGCACTATTGCTGGAACTGTAGTATTCATACAGATCACCAGCAAGTCTATTAAGAATATAATTCTTATATAGGTAATCATTACCCTCCCATGGGTTAATTTTCCAGCTTTCTTATCATTTTCTATTTGCCTCAAAGAAACAGATCCAGTAATGTCTTCAGTTGACATGGCAGAAAAAATCGTCTTAAATTGTTGTATTTTGAGTTTGAAAAAACTATTTAAAAATCACAATTTGTGTCACCGAAGATATTACTGGGTTGAGTCGCGAACTAGGTCGCTCTCTTTAAGACGTTTCGCGGCACTGCCCAAATTGTGCAAGGCAGACTATCAACCACGACGTCCCCAGGATAAAACAGCCCAAATTCACTGTATCAGAGTTCCACTGCACCGTAGAAAACTGTTTAGAATTACACCCTCAATATTGCTATTAAAGCCGCTCTCAATATGACGGTTAAAGTCACTCTCAATAAGGTGGTTAAAGCCTTGCAATATGGTACTATGACCACTCATAAATCAAAATGACTACACTCTAAAGGATTGCGGCATAAAAACCACTCTAAAAGACTGCGACATAAAAATCACTCTAAAAGAATAGTGGTATTATGACCACTCAAAAACTCGACGAAACTACGGCATAACAACCGCTCTAAGATATCAAAGGGACTACGGTATAACAACCTCTCTAAAATATCGAAGGGACTGAAAGAAAGGGGAGAAGTGGCTCGGTAACAATCGAGCAGAATATAAGAGGGAGAAAAGAAAAAGTTGGGAAATGCATCAAACTTTGGTATGCTTTTCACAATAAATTGACAATCTTTATATAGTGATTGAAGTAAACCCACATATGTTTTCTAACCAATGTGGGACTTCAACAAAATTTTGAGAATATTTATATAGTGATTAAAACTATTCAAAATGAGAGTTTTCCAATGTGGGACTTCAACAATTTTTAAATTCACACATTATGTTCCAACAATTCATCCTTCTCACATTATTGAGGTTTTCGAACCGTTAAATATCAAGAAAATCCACCGCAAGACAAAAGAGTTTGTGTTGCAAACATATATCCACTTATTCATAATGTAAATCAACTTCTGTCTTCATTTTTTTCATACTTCAACTCAGGAAATAGGCGTGAAGGTCATCTTTTGAACGTGTTGAAGTTCAACTATTTCTTAAGTTTACTACCTTGAGTTCCATACACATCCAAAAAAAAAATCATACATATTTCTATTTGTCTTCTAGCTAAGATAATTTGAGTAAAGAATTGAACCCTTGCTAAGACTAAGAGAATATAGTTTGTAAACTATTCAGGTTAAGAGAATACACAGTGTATAGTCATAATGACTATTGTGAATGTTCAAACAAGAGAATATCATTTGAGCACTATTGTGAAAATTTCACAAGTTATGAATATTAGACTAGTCCATATTTGATGAATCAATATATTTCTTCGGCGTAAATCTTCTCATCCATATCCTTTATATTTCATTAATCAAGCAAAATTCATACACCATTCACACTTAGCTATATTCTCTATAAAAAAAAAAGTTTATTTTTTATTTGCATAACCTCCTTTATAAGAGTAAGTTAAAATTTTAAAAGAATCACAATTCAACTCTTTCTTATAACTAATATTTTCACTTGATTAAAAGTAGATGTTCATGAAAGAAGATGAGGGGAAAGGAGAAGGAAAAAATGGTTTTCTTTTTTAAATAATATGAATTTCAACTTTTATTTGAGTCCAAAGAATGACCCTTGAGTGAACAAAATAAAAATCCTAGAAAGAGAGGTTTTGCTTTCTCTCTTCCCATATTAATCTTGGCCACATTATGTGTAATCGTGGTCTCACTCCCTACCATTATTGTTAATAACCGGTTGAACATCCCCCACTAGAACCACCTCCTCAAAATACACATATCATCTCGAACTAAGCTCTTCTCTTCCCTCCATTGTTGGGTCTTAGTTGAAGGTGCAAACACGAGAAGAGGGGGTTGAATTGTGTTTGACTAACTTGAATACTTTTCCTGTCTTTACACTTTTAAAACAAAACTTGATGTATGAATAAAAACAGAGTTAGCAGCGGATATAAAGTAAAAATAAAACACATAATTTTTATATTAGTTCACCGTTAACGAGACTACGTCCAGTCCCTTCACCTTGAAGGATTTCACTAATTCAAACCTTGAATTACAGCAGTTCTACTGACCCTCCAAGTCAGTCTTCTCAAATAGTCTAACAATCCTAGACATTTGAGGAATACAACACCTTGACTTCCAAAGTTAAGTCTTCTCCTGCCAATCTGACAACCCCAGATTGTAGAAGGAATTACAACGCCTTCAATCTAATTTCCAAGTAATCTGCTACCCCTTCTGACTCCCTCAGATTGTAGACTCTACTTCAACAACTTAGATCTAACACACGGAAAAGAAAATAACACGAGTGCTTGCTTCTTGAAAGCTGGAACTCACAATTAACCTCACTGAAAACTTGAGTGTTTGCTTTGGAAGTGTATGACTCTTTTGTAATTTTCAATACTAAGTATTCTGCCTTGAGCCTCCTTTTATAAATGCGAATTAGGGTATCTTCCAAGCTTAATTTCGAGCTGTATCTTGCTGGATTCTCTTGCAAAAATATCTTGACCAATCGGGCTTCACTTAAATAAAAAACATATCTTTTTAAGCTTCAAATTTGCTTTCAAAAATAACTGGCCAATCATGTCTTTAGTTTCTTCCCACCAACAGCTTCTGAATTCCACAAGACTTCATTTTATTTTTGAATCAAATCCTTTTAATACTTTGATCAAATTTAATTAAATCTCTACCGTTAATCCTCATGATTAACTCTGGACCGTTTGATCTTCTGCGCTAGTCCACATCTGGACCTTACTAAGTGATCTGCTGTGATCCTCTGATTTCGGCCAACCCTGGACCACACTTTCTGATCTTCTGATCTCGGCCATCTTGGACTTGCAAACTGATATGCTGTGATCCTCTGATCTCGGCCATTGCTAGACCACACATCCTGACCTTCTGATTTCGGCCAACATTGGGCCATGGTCTGATCTTCTGATCTCAGCCATCACTGGGCCATATCCTTAAATCTGAACCATTGATCTTGATATCTTCCCTCTGATCTGGACCAATTCTAAACTGGGTCTGGATTGAACTGAAATTAAGTCTGGACAAATAATATTTTAGTCTGGACATTTTACCTTCTGTTTTGGATCAGTTCTGGATCAAATATGGAGATCATTTCTCTTGGTCTGGACTTAGTTTCATACCCTGAACCATGTTATCTTCTGATCTGGGTCAAATATGGATTAATTCATTTGTTCTGGACCCATTAATTTACCCTCTGATTAAGTCTGGATCAAGTCTGGGCTGTTTATTATTTCACTGCCAGGCCATCTTCTGGTCAGAATAACTTCTGGATTAAGTATGACTTATGACTCATACTAGTCTGGATCAAATCTCCCTCTGACTTTGTTTCCTTCTGATCTGGGCCAACAAAGATATCTTCTGGGGGTGTTTTGACATCCTGGAGTATCTTCTGGTACCTTCAGGATTCAATCTCTGGAACCTTTTGATTTTCTGCTTCTGATTACTTCAGCTTCTGGTGGCATTTACTTTAATAATTCAAGGTACAAAATAAGATTACATGGAGTGCTTTTGTAAACATCAAAATGCTAAGTACTTAGAACCAACTTGGTTCCAACATTAGTCTTGTCTGCCCTGCTCGGAAGTCTCCATATGAAGGTATATATTAAAATTTATTTTGAGTTTATTGCTATTGTAAATGGTTTTGTGTTTGACTCTGGGTGTAGATTAGGTTTCCAAACATTCAAAGTTAGAATGACACATTATGTGTTTGTTGGAATGCCACAACATATTTGAAATCTGATGGATTTTGTTGGATAACAAAGTGTGCGTAGATCCACACATTAGTGAAATCATATTATGCAACTCCATCATGCTTCATTTGTCTTCCATTCATGTGTTTAAATTTGTCATTACCGAGACCACATATAGTCGAAACACGCATGGGATAGCAAATAATTTGATTTGTAACTAGATAGATAAAAAGTCTAAGGAGTCTCGTCTTTTTGTTGTCATTGACTATGGACATAAGATATTGTTAAGCTGACAATTTGATTGTAGTTGTTGGTTTAATAGTACAAATTTGGTTCCTAATCACACTTTGTTTACTATTGATCATGTTATGTTAGATTTTAGATTTTAAATCTTAGAACTGTTTCGGTTAAATGGGTGGACATTATCCAAACACTTTTGTTTCAATCTCATTATAATCCTCTTGAAATTATCCCTTGATTGAATTAATGTTTAACTTAAAAAAGAGATTGAGTGTGCAACATATATGTCAACATAATAAACACTATCAATATAGTAAACACGTCCATATGGAGTCCAACGAGGCATTTAACACTATCAACATAATAACTTGAGTAATATTTATAGATTCGGAGATTTTTTTTTTTTGAAATTTTCATAATCTTAAGGTCTATTTTGAGATTGTCTTACAAAGTTATGACCAATTTGATTGTTTACTCATTTAGTATTCTTCGTTGTGTGATTAAAACTTACAAAAGTACACTTAACGAACACGTCATCAAGTAATTCATCGTTTAGTAACGCATGTTCATGAAATATGAGAAATAAATTGTTGATTGTTATGAGAGATGTTTGCAAGAAAGAAAAGAATGATATGTCAACATGTAACACGTAAAAATTATAACCACCTACTCTCCCATATATGATCATTGCTAATTGATCAAGTACCCCTATTTTTGTGCATTATTCTATTTCTTGTGTAAATACTTCGTAAGAAATAAAAATACTCATGTGAGAAACATTTTAGTGAGATGGAGACCAATTTAAAATATTAATATTTTCAAAAGCTAAAGCAAAAACATCTCACAAAATCAACAATAATTTTAGTTGGTTAGTCAAATTGTAATTGGCAAGATTTTTTTAATCTTAAACAATGGATAAACAGGTTTTATGACATCTAAATGTGTGAAACACCATCATTTTTATCATTAAATATATTGAAATTGCAAATATATCTATATGTATATCTTTTGTCAGTAATTTTTCAAATCAAATTAACTAACAAAAAGGACATTCAAAAAGTAAACTGTTAATTAAAGATACAATCTAAAATTAAAATATTAACCTAAACATATTTAAATATATTTTTATAATTTTGATATATTTTAATTTAATAACTATAATAATAGCCTGACACATTTAAGAATTAAAAAAATGAATAACATCCTTCAAGACAAATAAAGTAATTTGCAATGCACATGTTATGCACAGCAGAGAGAGGGTGGAGTGAAGAGACCTTTGATTGTGTACTGCCCAATGCCAATGAGTTGTGGTAACAAGTTCGGGGAAAAGGGTATTAATGTCATAACAAGTAACTATTACCAGTTGAGTGATTTCCCATTAAAGAAATATGATTGCGCCGACAAGGACAATTTGGGAATTACTGTTGAGATATAAAAACAAGTCGGTTAGCTAGTCCCTTCACTTGTGTTCAACGTCCCTTACCATACTTGCAGCACACAAATTACACCAAACGAACCAAACAACATTCACAAATATAGCATAAAGATTAAACCTAATAAACAACCAAACCAAACCAGACCTTAATTAACAATAATAACACAACAACACCTTCTTCTTCCGAAGGACAACAACCTCGTTTTCATTAAACCCAGTTTTTGCATATTCAAGTACCGAAAATTTGAAGGTATAGTTTGATATAAAAAAGAGAAAGAAACAAAAAAGAAAACAATGACGTGGAAAAGTAGAGGAGAATTTTCTTCTAGTAGAAATTTTATATCACAGAAATGGACACTTTTTCTTTGTCTCGGAAGTTTCTGTGCTGGGATGCTCTTCACTAACAGGTTCATCTGATTTATTGTTTTCTGAGTTTTCTTGAAATTTTTGAAATTTTCAATTCGGTGTTCTTAGATCTTTATGTGACTTTGTTGTTTAATTAATTTGATTAATTTAATTAATTACTGATTTTGAACTGTTTAATTGATTGATTTTGTCTATTTTTTGGTACTATTTTATCATTGTATGTATTATAGAAGAAGTTGATTTAGATCTGAAATTCTGGATTCAATTGACATGAATTGATTCTGAATAGTGCCAACTTCTGTTTAAGATTTCATTCTTTATCATTTACCCTGTGAGTTTGACTCTTCATTTACAAGTCAGCTCTGATGACTGGTTGGTGTTATCAGCTCTTCCTATGTTGATTATTTTGTTTATCTGCCAATTTGATGATAGTTTGATTCATGACTCGGTTCTAAATTCTCATTACTGTTCTTTTTATGAATCTATCCATATGTTTAATTGTTATTTTCCAAGTAAGAACGTGATCTAGGCTGTGACATAATGGTTTTTGATGTTCCTGAAACTGCATAGCAACCATGATTTGACTGTGGTTCTCTGCAATATCAAGGATCAACGCAACTGTTACCACAACCACTATTTAAAACCCCGTTGGTTATGTTAATTGGCACTAAAATTGCAGTTTTAGCTTTATCTTGTAGTAATTCTTACTTGGTGTGCCTTTGGTTTCATGGTATGGGGAGCCAAAAGTGATTCCAGACACATATAATTGATTATGACATTGTTGGATGATGTGATTGGAATTGATTTTGTCTCTACAACTAGTATGAATTGCAGCTTGACTCCAAACGTGATTTATATACTCAAATTTATTGTTCAACTCACTTTTTACGTGAATGTATCCAAATATTAACCACTTTATATTCAACTCACTTTTAACTAAAATCAATTTTATAAAATTAATTAATTCAATCGATTTTTGTCACCGCACACCCAAACACACACTTAAGCCCTAGTTTTAATTCATTAGCCGTTAAAGCCTTAGAAGATAATTCCTGTTGTTCGTGGATTTACTTTCTTATTGTGTGTTTTTCTTCATGTGCTTATATTTTTTTCATTGTATCAGATTAACTGTTGAACATGTTGTGTTGGAAATCAATTAGATTGTTAATTTAGTACTTTTTCTGATGAGAAATGTTAATACCATAACAGGATATGGAGTATCCCTGAACAAAATGGACTTGCAAGACCAACAGCTTCCGAAACTGGTAAATTGAATGTAGTTTCCGAGGGTTGTAATACGAGAATTGTAAGCATCGACTTATTTTCCCTACTGATAAAGAAAATATATCTAGAACTCTTGAACCTTTTTTTTTTTTAATAAATTATGACTGTCCTACATTCCATTTTTTATGCCTGTTGGCCTCCATTTTAGTTGCAAGAGATGGAAATGAGGCGCGAAACTAGAGATATGTATGGTGAAGATTTCAAGGGTCATAATTCCATACAGTGAGTTATATGCAGTGATGTGCAATGATGCAAATGCAAGTTAAATTATTTTTGCTATATTTTGTGTGCCAAACTCATTGGAATGTATTGTATCAAATGTAGAGCTCTGGACAAGACTATTTCGAATTTAGAGATGGACTTGGCTGCTGCGAGGTCTGTTCAAGAGTCTATGCGAAGCGGTGCTCCTATTTCTGAAGATATAAGGATGACTGAGTCGTCGGGTAAGAGAAAGTACCTTATGGTCGTAGGTATCAATACTGCATTTAGCAGCAGGAAAAGAAGGGACTCGGTTCGGGCTACCTGGATGCCACAAGGTTTATAGTTTGATCTTATTTCCTAATTTCATCTTCATGGCTTTTATGCTGATGTGTCTATTTTACTAGTTACGGTTTGTGATGATTCGTTCTTTTGATAACATGAAAAATTAGGTGACAAAAGAAAGAAGCTAGAGGAAGAGAAAGGCATTGTCATCCGCTTTGTAATTGGACACAGGTAGATTTGTCATCCGTCTTTCAATCATTTGTTGCATAATTGGTGGCTTTATCGTGCTTTTTGTCTCAACCTGAGTTCAAAATGCTTTGGTGCATGTTTGAATTATTCACAGTGATTTTGATGAAATTAGGGTGACACCGTGATTGTGTTGAACTTTTGATAGTTTCCATAATATATTATCGTTGAGAAGAGTTATTGTGCACATTTTCATATATATATATATATATATATATATATATTAGTCATAATCAAATAAATTGGTCGAATATTATTGAACAAATCGTATATTTGATCGTGTTCTCTCTTTTTTATCAAGTGCTACATCAGGAGGTATCCTAGACAGAGCTATTGAAGCAGAGGACAGAAAGCATGGAGATTTCTTGAGGCTGGTAATTTGACATATTATCCTTTTTTGTTTCGTTTGACAACTTTTGTGATATCTTGACACTGTCATTGCTTTTAAAGCAAAAACAAAAAATACCACCGATTTTCAGATATGTATACTTTATTTATGTAGAACCATGTTGAAGGATACCTTGAATTGTCAGCAAAGACAAAGACATACTTTGCCACTGCTGTGAGCTTATGGGATGCTGACTTCTATATCAAAGTTGATGACGATGTTCATGTAAATATAGGTATTGAAGTTTTAAAACTCTGATCATCTCACTATATATACATAAGTATGAAGAGTTGGCATTTTGTGATTAACTAAAGCTTTTGAATGATAAAAATGATCATTCCTAATAATATAAATACTCCTTCACATTACATCTGAGTTTATGTTTTAATAGTAAGTTGCATGATGTTAATTTTGATGTAATGATGCATATACCTTTTGTCTTAATATTCTACTCGATCTTTTTCAGCAACATTGGGAGAAACTCTAGTTAGACACCGATCGAAACAACGGATATACATTGGATGCATGAAATCTGGACCTGTCCTGTCTCAAAAGTGAGAAATAGTTTTCCTCTGTTTTAATTGAATTGAAGAGTTAAGACTTTTTCACTATTAGTTTCTTACTTTCTTACTTTGTTGTACAGAGGGGTAAGGTACCATGAACCAGAACATTGGAAGTTTGGTGAGTCCGGAAACAAGTACTTCCGTCATGCCACAGGGCAGTTGTATGCTATTTCAAATGATTTGGCGACATACATATCTATAAACCAGTAGGTCCTACTACATCTTACTTTTTTTACAAGGGTAAATCAGATAATTTCATTATTAAAACGAGCTGAATGCAATCAGGAGCATCAATAAAAATATGGTAACGAGATAAAGATACTACGTCTCACTTGTGAAAGGGAAAACAAAGAATAAATTATTAATCTAAATCACATCAATGGACTAAAAGGTGCTAATCTTGCTGTCTTTCTGCTTGTATATGTTTGTATCAGGAATGTTCTTCATAAGTATGCCAATGAGGATGTGTCAATAGGAGCTTGGTTTATTGGACTTGACGTAGAGCATATCGATGATCGAAGACTTTGCTGTGGCACTCCTCCAGGTGAATATATTTTCCTGATTACAAGTTTTATCGACTCCTTTAAATGATTTATGGGATCATATCTGTGTGAACAACAACCCTTGTTAAAAATAAAAACATATATGGAAAGCAGAAACAGAGAACAGGTGATGTTTGATCATGGAGTTTGGCTAATTGTGTCTACATCTCCGACTGTAGAGCGGCTGCAATACTTTTGTATTATTTTGAGTTTAGGATGTATAGAATACAACTTGTGTTTGAGTACTATGAGTCATACCCAACTATATCACGAATCATGATATGTTTGATTTATATACTGATTATTAGTTGTTAACACTTCCAAATTATGGGTTGGTTTCATTTTCAGATTGTGAATGGAAGGCGCAAGCAGGCAACATTTGTGTTGCGTCATTTGATTGGAGCTGCAGTGGTATTTGTAGGTCTGCTGAAAGGATTAAAGAGGTACATAAAAGGTGTGGAGAAGGTGAAAATGCTTTGTGGAGTGCCTCTTTCTAGGAGGAAACTTTTGGCTGAGTTCTTCCTAACTCAGGAAGAACATTACTACTACAGCAAGGAACCAACCAAGCCAGCAATATTTTCTTTTTCCTTTTCTGTATTTTTGTCCAGTATATATAGAGAAGGGTTAAATACGTTTTTAGTCTCTAAAATCACGACCTTGCAAGTTTAGTCCGTCGATAAATTTTAGTAACTTTTAACCCCTATTTTGCTTTGTATAAGCACTATTTTGAGGGACTAAACATCAATTTTTTGTAAATATATTTTAAAATAAGGACTAAAAGTGAATATAAAATATTTAGGGACTAAATATGAAAGGCCGTGGTTTTATAAGAATTAAAAACATATTTAATCCTATAGAGAAATATCATTGTACACGAGAAAGCTGGAGTGAGAGAGTGTGAAAGAGAGAATGCTTGTTCCATGGACCTTCTGCATTTTAAGAAGAGAATGACCATGGTTGAAGCTAGAAGAGTTCACACAAGATAGTACACATCCATTCTTTGATGCTTGAAGAAGGGCCATTCTGTTTTGTTAATAGTTTCATGGCTATCAAGCTCCTAATAAATAGATATATAATTTGGTGGCTGTTGCTGCCTTTCCTTTTGTCTAAAATTGATTTATTTTATGTTTTGGTTGAAATGATTCTTAATGATATCTTCTTATTCTAAATTTGGCTTTGGCATGAATCTTCTAGCTTAGTGGTCATATCTGTTGTTTAAGCAAGTAGACTAACAGTATGTTTGGATATGAGTTTTAAGCATGTAAACGCCCGAGGATAGAAACTCTACATGTTACAGCTTCCTTTTTAACGTGACAACAAAATTTATTTTCCAAACATTTGCTAAGTATTTAGGAATTCTTTTTCTATCTCATAATATAAACAAAAATAGATCGACAGAATTGATAGTCTAAATATTTAATTAAATTAATACATAAATCTTCTATTTATTTTTAACAAAAATGAACTAAGAAAAATGTCCAACCGTATTTTTTTATTTTACAATAAAAAGGTTTTGGAGTCCAAAAAACCAAGTTTGCAAGAAAATGAACCACTTCATTGATTAAATAAATATACGTATTTCATCTTGATTTTCTTAAGGACAGCTAACAAAAATAGGGTTTAGCTTTGCTTGTTTTTTATAACTGAGCCCGAATGAAAGTAAACTGATATTATATGGATTGATTCGGTTCCTGTTATTGAATTTGCAGAAAAAAAATTCTATAATTTTTTTTAGTAGAATTAAATATAACTTGAAATTCTCAATTAGAAAATAAAATATACGACTATTACCTTTTTGTTCTTATACGAGAATTTAGAATGATTTATAACTACAAATCCATAATTTTATTGTTTAAAACAGAATATGCAGTAGTTACATAATGAGGTCTTTAAAATAAAATTTGATATAACATCATTCGTAACAACCTTAAATTAAAATACAAAATACGTAATAACACTGTCAAATTAAAATACAATATAATCTAAATGAAAATTTCTTTCAAAACGGTCAAAAATAAATATTACAACACAATGAAATTTTTTAGGGCTACATTGAGTTGAGTGATTGGGCTTGGTGTTATACATGAATTATCTTAATTTGTTTTTATAAGAATATTTAGAATGAGTTATAACTACAAATTTATAATTTTGTCGTTTAAAACATAATATGCAGTAGTAACAAAATTTAGTTTTTAAAATACAATTTGGTATAACATCGTAACAACCTTATATTAACATACAAAATAGGCACTAATAATGTCAAATTAAAATACAATAGAATCTAAACGAGAATTTCATTCAAAATAGTCAGCAATAGTCGAAAAAATAAATATAATAGACGATAAATTTATGAAAAAAGTTTGGGCTATAACTACTTTCTCTTTTAATGGGATAGTAATCACTTTCTCTTTTTAATGGTTATTGGTTGACTGTAACCATTTATATATAGTAAGCATGGATGAAGAAAGCCATTACTATCCAATTTTATTGTTTCTATTTTTATCCATCATAAAAATAGAAATAACATTTATGTTATCTATAAAATATTTTTTGTTGTTTTTGAGTTTAAAAAAATTGTTTAAAAATCACAATTTGTGTCATCAAAGATATTACTGGGTTGAGTCACGAACTAGGTCGCTTTCTTTAAGACGTTTCGCGGCACTACCTAAATTGTGCAAGGCAGACTATCAACCACGACGTCCCCAGGATAAAACAGCCCAGATTCACTGTATCGGAGTTCTAGAATTACATCCTTAATATGGCTATTAAAGCCACTCTCAATATGACGGTTAAAGTCACTCTTAATAAGGCGATTAAAGCTTCGCAATATGGTAATATAACCACTCATAACTCAAAATTACTACACTCTAAAGGACTGCAACATGCGGCATAAAAACACTTTAAAATGATAGTGATATTGTGACAACTCAAAACTCGATGGGACAACGGTATAAAACCGATCTAAAAGGATAGTGGTATTAGGACCACTCAAAACTCAACGGAACTACGACATAACAACCGCTCTAAAATATCGAAGGGACTACGGTATAACAACCGCTTTAAAAATCGAAGGGACTACGATATAACAACCGCTTTAAAATATCTTTAAAATATCGAAGGGACTACGGTAACAATACCGCTTTAAAATATCGAAGGGACAGAAAGAAATGGGAGAAATGGCTCAGTAACAATCGAGCAGAATATAAGAGGGAGAAAAGAAAAAGTTGGGAAAAACATCCAACTTTGGTGTACTTTTCACAATAAATTGACACTCTTTATATAATGATGGAAGGAAACCCACATATGTTTTCTAACCAATGTGAGACTTTAACAAAATTTTGAGAATATTTATATAGTGATTAAAACTATTCAAAATGAGAGTTTACCAATGTGGGACTTCAACAATTTTTAAATTCACACATTTGTTCCAACAATCCCCCACTTGAATTAAAAAAATGTTTCTAAAATAGCGTCAAACGCTTCTATAAAATTGTGCATAAGCAAAGGTGTCTATGACTTGAACCTTTACATAGCGAGTAATATTCTGATTTAACAAGAGTGACTGGTAGTTTTGAACTCTATCTCGGACATCAAACCCACACACAACCTTTTCATTGGGTGTATTCTAAAAAGCCCGTGCATTTATGGCTCTACACGTCTATCCTAGTATAGTGAACGCTCTAGGAATTTTTGCCTCGAAATTCCATAGGAAACGGCGTCATTTCCACATTCACATAAGTGAGTATATCAAGAGTACTCCTGTAGCTAGGTACTCCCTCCACATAGAGTATAGATCTCATTAAGGGTTTCTATTATCTCAGCCTTCCATCGCTTCAGGAATCATGCTTCTGTTAAATATAATAACATATTCATCTCATATCACTATGACTTGTTATTACCCATTGAACCTAATTCTTGGGATCTCCAGTCTTTTAGGTCGGGTTCCCATCATAAGTGACTCATTTATCTATAGGCAATAGTCTCATCCTTTTGGATGTATTTATGACTTTCTCTCTAGCCAATCCTTTCGTCAAAGGATCTGCTAAATTATCATCAGTGCGTACATGATCCACTATTACAGCTCATTTAGTAAGTAATTCTCTAACTGTGCTGTGCTTACGACGTATTTGTCGTCTCTTACCGTTGTAATAACGATTCTCAATTTTTGCAATCGCCGCGGTACTATCGCAGTGGATCAACACAGCTGACATAGGTTTTTCCCATAAAGGGATCTCAGCTAGCAAGCATCTCAACCGGTTCGCTTTATCACTAGCAGTAGCTAATGCTATCATTTCAGACTCCATAGTGGACTGAGCCAATATCGTCTATTCTTCGATTTCCAAGATACATCACCATCGGTTATACTAAAATTATTGCCACTGGTTTCTTTGGAGACATCTGACAAGGTGTTCAAATCAGCATCAATGTATCTTTCAATAACGGTAGGAAATATTTGATAATGTAATTCTAGACTCATGGTCCTTTTTAGGTCTCCTATGACTCTTTCGATAGCGTGCCAATTCTTCATACTAGGTCTACTGGTAAACCTGCACAATAGTCCCATGACGTAGGCAATGTCGGATCTAGTACAATCAGTGGCATACCTGAGGCTGCCAATGATGCTCGCATATTCAGTTTGTCTAACACCTTCATTAGTGTTCTTAAAAAGTTTCATACTTGGATCATATGGTGTGCAAGCAGGTTTGCAGTCAAAGTATTTATATTTCTTTATGATCTTTTCAATATAATGAGACTGATCTAAAGAAATTCCCTTTTCTGACCTAGTAATCTTGATTCCTAAGATTACATCCGCTTCTCCGAGGTCTTTCATATCAAAGTTGTTACTCAACAATGATTTCACATTATTTACAGCATGGATGTTTGAACTAAATATGAGTAAGTCTTCTACATAGAGACATATGATAGTGCAAATGCCATTTTCAAATTTGTAATAAATACATTTGTCACTTCCATTCACTTTAAACTCATTCGATATAATCAAATTGTCAAACTTTTCATGTCATTGCTTAGGAGCTTGTTTAAGATCATACAAAGATTTATCTAACTTACAGACATTATTTTCTTGTCCATGAATTACAAAACCTTTAGGTTGTTCCGTATAGATTTCTTCTTCCAGATCACCATTTAAAAAAGGTTGTTTTAACATCCATTTGGTGTATCACCAAGTTATGAATTGCTGCTAGAGAAATGAGTATCCTAATGGATGTTATTCTAGTGACTAGAGAAAAAATGTCGAAGAAATCTATATTTTCTCTTTGCCTAAAACCTTTGGCTACAAGGCGTGCCTTGTATTTATCAATAGTTTCATCGGGTTTTAGTTTCTTTTTCAAAATCTATTTACAATCTATTGGCTTACAACTAGGAGGCAAGTCTACTATATGCCAGATCTTGTTAGATTCTACAGAATCCATTTCATCATTTATAGCTTATTGCCAAAGATCTGCATCCAATGATGACAAGGCTTCTTTGAGATTTGCAGGATCCTCTTCTAAATTATAGGCCATATATTCTAGTCCATAATCTTTAGCAACTCTGATTCTCTTACTTATTCGAGTTTCCAATTCACCTTGTTTGTTGCTTTCAGCGCTTCTTATCACGGGAGTATGACTTGGTTCGCTGCCCCCACTATTTCTTGATTTGAAAGGGAATTTATTTTCATAGAAGTCAACATCATTTGACTCTATGATCACTTTCGCATTTAGGTCATAAAACCTATACGCTTTACTGTTTACTGCATACCCAATGAACACACATTCATAGGCTCTACTGGCGAGTTTAATTCGCTTGGGATTAGGGATTCTGACATACGCCAGACAACCCCATGTTCGAAGATCAGACAAGTTTGGTTGTCTTTTCTTTATTATCTCATAAGAAGATGTTTTGTTTTTAGATTTTGGAACTCTATTCAAAACATAGCAAACAATCAAAATAATTTCCCCCCACTAATGAGATGCAGCACCAGAGTTAAGCATAATAACAACAACTAGTTCATTCAAAGTCTTATTCTTTCTTTCAGTTTTACCATTCATTTCAGATGAATAAGATGTTGTGGTTTCATGTATAATTCCTTGAGTTTTATCAGACTCATTAAATAAACTAGAATCATATTGTATTCCTCTATACTATGAAATCTCATAATCTTTCTACTAAATTGATTTTGAATTTCAATTACAAAGATTCTAAACATGTCAAGCGTTTCACTTTTATTTTTCATTAGATATACAAAAGTATAGTCAGAACAATCGTCAATAAAAGTGATAAAATAACAATCTTTATTTCTTATTAACGTCTCATCAAGTTCACATATATCAGAGTGTAATAAATCTAAAGACTCAGATTCTCTAACTACAGATTTATGTGAACTCTTTGTTATTTTAACTTGACTACAAAAATCACATTTTTTTTTCAAAATCATTTAAAGATAACATTGGTATTAAACCTGAGTTACTTAAGTTTGAAATAAAATGTGTTCACATGACAAAGTCTAGTATGTCAAATATTAAAATCACACAACATGTAAACAGAAGAAGACATTCTTAATTTCAACAATTAAATTTAAACATGCCTTGGATATAAGTAAACTCTGCCTAATTTAGAAAAATAATAAACAACATTTTGTTTTCTAGAGACAAGTTATCATACTCTTTAGAGAAAATTCGTTTGTTTTAAGAATTTTTTTTTAAATCCTTCCAAACAGAGGCAATTTGTCGATAATAACAATCAATTTGAAATTCATCTAAAGTTATACCTTAAGATGATCTCTTGAGCTATCTTATGAATTTCTCCACGTATTTGTCATCGGTAATCTAATACTTGAGGTAGCGGCTACAACACACTTTTTATAGCATCTCACACCTGTCTAGCATTATTGCTGGAACTGTAGTATTCATACAGATCACCAGCAAGTCTATTAAGAATATAATTCTTATATAGGTAATCATTACCCTCCCATGGGTTAATTCTCTAGCTTTCTTATCCTTTTCTGTTTGCCTCAAAGAAACGTCTTAAAATTGTTCTTTTGTGTTTGGAAAAATTGTTTAAAAATCACAATTTGTGCCATCGAAGATATTATTGGGTTGAGTCGTGGACTAGGTCGCTCTCTTTAAGATGTTTCGGCGCACTGCCCAAATTGTGCAAGGCAAACTATCAACCACGACGTCCCCAGGATAAAACAGCCCAGATTCACTGTATCGGAGTTCCACTGCACCGTAGAAAACCGTTCTAGAATTACATCCTCAATATGGCTATTAAAGCCATTCTCAATATGATGGTTAAAGTCACTCTTAATAAGGTGATTAAAGCCTCGCAGTATGGTACTATAACCACTCATAACTCAAAATTACTACACTCTAAAGGACTGCAGCATGCGGCATAAAAACACTTTAAAATGATAGTGATATTGTGACCACTCAAAACTCAACGGGACAACGGTATAAAACCGATCTAAAAGGATAGTGGTATTAGGACCACTCAAAACTCAACGGAACTACGGCTTAACAACCGCTTTAAAATATCGAAGGAACTACAGTATAACAACCGCTTTAAAATATCTTTAAAATATTGAAAGGACTACGGTAACAATACCGCTCTAAAATATCGAAGGGACAGAAAAAAAGGGGAGAAGTGGCTCAGTAACAATCGAGCAAAATATAAGAGGGAGAAAAGAAAAAGTTAGGAAAAGCATCCAACTTTGGTGTACTTTTCACAATAAATTGACACTCTTTATATAATGATGGAAGCAAACCTACATATGTTTTCTAACCAATGTGGGACTTCAACAAAATTTTGAGAATATTTATATAGTGATTAAAACTATTCAAAATGAGAGTTTACCAATGTGAGACTTCAACAATTTTTAAATTCACACATTTGTTCCAACATTTTTCATGAATGTTATATCCTTACCTATAAACCATATATGAAATTGATCACTTTAATTTGACTGATTAACATAATAGTATTAGATAAATCAATATATAAAACTAAAGTGTTTTTCATTATATCAATCAAAACTAAACCAATAAATGATTATTAATATTAACCTAACTAAATTACATAATTAATCAGGAAATGTGTAACATGAAAATCACATGAAAGTGATCCGTCAATTTTGAACTAGATTCAGTTTACTTTAAAAAGATTATTAAAAAAACACTATTGTACAAAATGTAATAGAATGGAAACCAAACGTTATTTCTCATAAAAATCAAAATTGTGAGAAATAAATAGATATTTTAACTATTGTTAATTCATGGATATAGATATTTAAAACTTATTTAATCAAATAAAATAGATATTTTAACTATTGTTAATTCATGGATATAGAGGTGGAAGCAGTGGCATCTGTATCCATTAATAATTTAATAAAATTACTATATTGTAATACATTTTGTTTATGTGCGAATGTATTAGTATTTTTTTGAAGTTTTATTATACAGTTTGTTTTTGTGCTGACAAAAGACGGAGAAAATTTTACATAATTGCAAAAAAAAAAATATACATAATAATTTTTTATTTAAAGATAATTAATATCTGTAAATATTCATTAATTAATATATGTTGATAATTTATAATCCGTTGAATATCTATTTAGATATGGATATGACACAATTATTAACAACGCGGATACTGATTGTCATTTCTAGTTAAGGGTGACAAAATAGAAGGATTATATGGATATAAATTTGGATTTAAATAGATAGAATCAAAATAATCTATTTACAATTCAATAAAAATTCTTTAAAAAAATTCAATTCGATCCCACCATTAAAAATAAAAACCATTCAATCCATATACTATCATATTTTAATAGAGGAATATTCATGCGGTCCACTTAATAATTTCTTTAATATTACAATAAATTATATACCTATAATAATAATGATGGATTTTATTTATTGTATCAAATATTAGTTTTTATTATTTATACAATTAAATTTATTTATTATTTTTAAAAAACTGTTTTTTTTAAATTTATATACTTTTGAAATATCAATCAAATTGTTTTAAAAAATAAAACAATTTTTTAAAATATTAAAAAATACTTTTTTTAATATTCTAAAAAAAGTTATTTAAAAATATTTTTAAATTATTTAAAAATAGACAATTAATTTATTTATAATTAAATAAAAGGGCTGGTGCCTGGTGGCGTCCGACGGTGGAGTTCCAGCAACCGCTCGACAGTGGACCTTTGACGAGTTACTCTGGTTGCCAACATAGCTCTTGTGAATCATAGTGGTCGAGGTGGGGCTCTTGCGTGGTTGACTGTGAAGCTCCGGTGACATGCCACCACCACCCACCATCTTATTTAAATTATTATTTTTTAAAAATAATGAAAATATTTTAAATTCTGAAAAAAATTATCTGTTTTCATGCTTATTTAATAAAATTCTGTTTTATAATAAAAATAAATTATTATTTAAATTCTGTTTTTTAAATATAATAAATATATTAGTAAAAAAATAGGTAATTAAAGTAATTAAAATTCTGTTTTATTTAACCCAAAAAAATGAGTTTAAAAATAAAAAATAAAATAAAGCAGTTTGGAATTAAACCTCAGTTATTTAAAATTGAAATTACATATGTTTGTTCACTTGACATAGTCTAGCATGCCAAATATTAAAACCACATAACATGTATGCAAAAGGAGATATTTTATTGATTTCAACATTCAATTTAAATATAACATCAGTGACGTGTCTTTTCCCAACAAAAATAACATTTTTATAAATTGTGTACAAATCTGTCTTTATAAACTGAGTAAACCCTGCCTTATTCAGAAGAAAACCATAAACCAGATTCTTCCTTAGTTCTGGAGTGTGCATCACATCCTTCAAAATTAAGGTCTTTCAAGAGATTAATATTAACTTCACATCTCCAATACCAACAACATTAGTGGTGTGAAAATCTCCCAACAACATTTTCTTATCTTTAGCAGCAGTGCCTATTTTAAACATATCACGATCATAACAGACATAGGCGCCAATGTCGAACCACCATCCATCTGATCCACCTGTAATGTTGATTTCAGTTATCATAGCAACGAATATCTCTTCTATCAAGTTAGCCTATTGAGCAGAGCTTGGCTTGTTCTTGCGTGCCATATGATTTTGTTCCCACATCTAAAATAGAGAAATGGTGGGATAAATTCATTTCTAGGTGGTGGTTGTTTCTTTATAATTGGAACCTTTGGAGGGCTCCCATTCTTGTTGTTGTTCTTTATATTGCGGTTATGATTCTTAAGTTGTTTGCTGATTGGCTTCAGAGTTGCTCCGATGAATTTCTTCTTGTCATTTTGAAACAAGTACTTCATCTTTCTAGTCTTGCTTACGGGAATTTTCCTCAATTCTGATGCGGGTTATCAGACTCTCTAGTGAAAATTCTTTTGTTTTATACTTGAGAGAATTTTTAAAATATTTTCAACCAGATGGCAGTTTGTCAATTATAACATCTATTTGAAATTGTTCATCTAAATTCATACCTCCAGAGATGATCTCATGAGCTATTTTATGGATTTCATGGGACTGAGCCCCACTGATCTTTCGTCGATCATTTGATATTTGAGGTAGCGGTTAACGACATACTTTTTAGCTCCAGCATCCTCGGTATCATATTTCTTCTTTAGAATTTCCCAAACCTATCTAACAGTATTGCTGGAACTGTAGTAATCATCTAGATTATCAGCAAGCCCATTAAGAATATAACTCTTACAGAGGTAATCATTATGTTCCCATTGGGTTAATTCAACAACTTTCTTATCCTTTTCTGTTTGTTCACCTGTTTCTGGAATAATAGGAATGTCATCCTTTGGAATGTTGAAAACCTTTTTCATTGTTAAGAAAAATAACATGTTTTGTTGACATCGTTTGAAGTGACATCTCTCAAACCAAAACGATTTATTGAAATAAATAAGTAGTGGAACCAGACCCAGTAATTTCGTCGGTAGACATGGCAAAAAGAAACATCTTAAAATTTTTATTTTTGAGTTTTGAAAAATTGATTCAAAATAAATTTCAGCCACCAAAGATATTACTAGGTTGATTCACGGACTAGGTCACACTATCTTTAAGACGTCTTGCGGCACTACTCAAATTGTGCAAGACAGATTATCAACCACGAAGTCCGCATGATAAAACAACCAAGACAAACTATATCAGAGTTCTACTGCACCGTAGAAAACCATGAAGTAGCAATTTACAAGAAATGGGGTTTGAATTGTAAATTTATCTTTTAAAATTTCCTGAAAAAATTAACTCAAGATTGATCTTGGTTGTAAATCAGAAAACGAAGAACATTCTTGATTTTCAACCAGAAACGGAGAACGTTCTTGGTTAGATGAAAATGATAGTTTTAGCTTATCTATTGAACTTGATATTGAAAGGCTTAAATGTAAATAGGTAAGGGAAGAGATATAACACACAAATATGTCATGGTTCACCCAATACGGGTTACGTCCAGTCCTCACAAAAATGAGATTTTCCACTAAGTGCTCAAAGCAAGAACGCTCTTGGTTTTTATACAACTTTCTGCAAATCAATCTTGATCTATTACAAGCCACTACCTTTCAAACCAGAAAGGATTTTCACTGATCTACCTTTCAATCTTTAGAAAGGATTTACACACTACCTTCTTAAAACATAGAAGGATTTTCAGCAATTTCTCAAGACTAGTTCAACACACTTTGTCTCAAGTTTATAATGAAATGATAAAGAGTATAACATCATCTGATTATCCTCAACTCGTGTTTGAGTATGGATTCTGATCTTGGAACTCAGTAATGATTAAATGTTACAGCTGTTGGAACCAAGTTGGTTCTTGCAATTAAAGTTTTGATGTTAACAAATGTATTTTATGAAAATCGTATTTTGATTTAAAAGAAGAATGAAAAATCAGAAGATGTCATCAGAAGCATAACCAGAAGATGACGTCGCTTGAAGCAAAAATTAGAGGATGACGTCACCAGAAGCATAAATAAGAGGATGACGTCAGCAGAAGATATCACCAAAAGATACAAATTAGAAGCAGAAGATGTCATCAGAAAATGACGTCACCAGAAGATAAAAATGCATCCAGAAGATACATCCAGAGGATACCAGAGGAAACATCCAGAGGGTACCAGAGGAAACATCCAGAGGATACCAGAGGATGTCACCAGAGGGTACCAGAAGATACCTCCAGAAAATACCAGAGGATATCATCAGAGGATAAAATTAGAGGATCCCGTCAGAGGATAATTTCAGAGGATCTCATTTGAAGAAAAATCAGAAGCTACATCATTAGAAGCTGAAAGTATGCTCAAAGCAGAATCTGAGAAAAATGCTCAAAACAGAATCGGAGAAAAAGACTCAAGAAACAAAATATAGCTAATAGTATGCTCAAAACAGAATCTGAGCAGAATGCTCAAAACATAATCGGAGCAAAAGACTCCAGAAACAGAATCTGAGCAAAATACTCAAGAATATTCTCAAAACAGAATTAATCGAAATATACTCCAAAAGTAAAGCATCAGATCAAAGTGAAGCCCTAATTTCAACTATAAATAGAGGCTTAATGCTTAAGAATGCAGCATCGAAAAATAGAAGAACTCGAGAAAAAAATTCCTAAGTATTCAAAGAGTTCAAAGGAGAGAAACACTTGCTTAAAAAATTCCTAAGTATTCAAAGTGTTCTTTTCTTAGAGTGTGAAGTAGATCGTCATCATAAATTTTCAGAAGCAAACACTCTAGTTCACTTTAACCTTATTGTGAGTATCAACTTTCCAGAAGTAAGTACTCAGTTCTAATTTCGATCCCTTGTATAAAATCCTATAGTGTTGAAGTTTCTTCTAAAATCTGGGGTTGTCAGGTTGTTAGAAAAAGACTTAGCTTGTAGGTTTAAGGCAATGAAGTAACTCAAAAGTCTGGGGTTGTCAGGCTGTTTGGGAAGACTGACTGGAAGGGTCGGTGGTGTTGTAATTCAAAGGAGTTTGAATTTGTGAAAAATGCCTTATGAAGGAAGGGACTGGACGTAGCCTATTTAAAGGTGAACTAGGATAAATTGTTGTGTTCTTATGTTGTGATTATCTGCTGCTAAATATGATTATTTATTCATCAAATAATTTGCATCAATTCAACAAAACAGCAAAAGAATTCAACTTTTGCAAACACAATTCAAGTTTTGCACCTTCAACAGCCACTTGAGAACTGAGCAGAACTTAGAAATTTATTTGAAAAGCTTTAAAGACTCTTGAATCTGATTGTAAATGATGGATTGCTTGCTTTCTTGAGTTCTGATCTTTTCCTTTATCTTGAGGTCCTTTTTATAAGCTTCAAAAGAGGGTGAGATCAGTCTAACTATAAGCTTCAAAAGAGGGTGAGGTCCTCTTGAATATGACAACTTATTTTCCCGTTGAGAGCAGTCTAACTATCCTATGTTAGTGAGTGGGTGAGATCAGGTAAAAAGCAAGAATGTTCTTTGACTCTGGGCATCCTGGCTTCTGAAGATCAAGAACAATCATCGTTCTTGCTATTGTGGCAACTGGATTTTGTCTTAATAAAATGTACCCTTTGCCTTTGTAGAGTAATCTTCAAACAGTAGTTTGCTCTTGTTCATTTGAGAAAACATGTTTGGAATTTGAACTGTAAAATCTAAATCTGTTTTGCGTTTTTGCATTTCTGGAGCACCTGGAGAACGTTCTTCGTTTTTCTTCAAAATTGTCCAGAATGTTCTTGTTTTTTCTATCTTAGTTTGTTTCTTTATATGATTTGGTTTGAGTTACTTGATACTTATCTTGTTTAATAAACTCAAGCACACATATTAGAAACAAAAATGCTTAGAATAATAATTATAATTCTTAATTAATCTTTGTTTATGATCAAAACATTTTATTTTAGGATTTTGTCTCAACAAACTGTTCTTGAATTACACACTCAATATGACGGTTAAAGTCACTCGTAATATGGTACCATGACCACTCGAAAGAAAGAAATAAAAGATGAAGCAGAAAGGGAGAAGGAAGGTAAAAACTCGTAATTTTTCAACTGAGTGAAATCCTCTATTTATAGATGAATTCTACAAGTGACGAGAGAGAAATAAGCGCAACTGGATCAATTGTTGTCTGTTGTCTCGGGGGAGGGCATAAATGTGTGTAGAAAATAACAATATCAGAGAGAAAAATGCACACAGTAAAAAATAATTTTATTTTATTTTTCGAATACTAAAAATTAATATACCACTTAGCCCGACCGAGCTGAGCCGAATGACGGCGAGCATGATGGTCGATTTGCGTGCGTTCTCATCGCTACACAAAATTGAGTACCTCTTAGGGCACACTCCAATTGACATACCTCCACCTTATAAACACTACTAGTGTGTGTTATCCCTCATATGTGAGACTTTATTATTTTTTCAATTCACACCAACTAGCTCTATGGTTTTCAACATTATTTCCAATGTATTATATGGATTTAGAATTGATTGGATTAGATGAATTATGGATAGTTGGATGTAATTACCACCTTTAGTTGTGTCTATACACAACTCAACCTTAGATAAACTTGTTGTTTTAGCTACTTTTAATTCTTCACAAGTTTTCCAAAGTTCTCCTTCATAATTTGTGGAGTTTTCTATGGAAAATGTTTGGTGTTCACCCATCAACACTATGAGTGAGAAATAAATAGAACGAATGATGTGATATGTTGGTAACGTGATAATATAAGTGAAATAATAAAAAATTAATGTGTTAAATGTGTATATGAAAATTATATCGTACACATACAAGATAGAAGAGTTGTTTTCTAAATGGCTAGAGAAAAACCACCGAACTACATGTCATATTCATCACCCATCACACAACCACAACCAGCCAAAGCTTCTATAACTCGAGATGCTTCAATTGTGTTCAGACAAAACCAAATATTGAATGTCTTAAGTTTTGATTCTGCTAATTCTGTCCCATGGGTCTTTCAACATGAAAACATACATGTCCCCCATATATAGTTGAATTGGCAAGTTAAGTGATCTTGAAAGAGTTATAAGAGAAAACTAACCTAATTATTAATTTACTAACATTTGACAATAAAATCTCTGAGAAACTTTCAAACTTCGAAGTGTACGAATAATTTTTTAAAAAAAAAAATGAATGAGAATAAATGTAACATAAATAGTAGATATTGTCGCGACCTAAATTTCGAGTGTTTCTCGAATTCAATGGAGTCGCCACCAAAGTTTATTTAAAATAGAGAAAACATTGGAAAACTCTTAAAAAGAAAAAAAATGGTTTTTGAAACTAAATTTTGAGTTCGGGAGTCGATTATGCGTAGGGAAGGTATTAGCACCTTACGACATCTGTTAAAATACGGTTACCTATAATTAATTGTGCAAAATTAGTATTAACTTAAATATATTTATTTCTCTTTATTATTAAATATGAATATCAATTATTTATTTTTAATGTGATTTTGAAATAAATACGTGTTTAAAGAAAAGAGGAAAAAAAAAAGAAATTTTTTATTAATGTGTTTGACAAGAATGTGATCTTGCTCCTACGTATCTCCCGGTGCGATGGAGAAATCAAAGCTACGTAGTTGTTTAGTACAAAATATGGATGTGTTGATTACTTTTAAAGAAAAAAATGTGTTTTGTTATCAATAAAAAAAAAGTTTTGGCGAAAGAAAATGAGTTTGTTTGACTTGAATCATTATTTTGAAATGCGAGTTTTAAGACTATCAAGTTGTACAACTCGTGTCTCAAAAACTCAAAGAGTAAAAAGATGTCACATCTAATTAATCAAATTTAAAAAAAATGATTTTAAATTAATTTATTTATAAAAGTGAATTTTAGAACTATTAAATTGTACAACTCATATCCTAACAACTCAAAGGTTAACAAATATCACATCTAATTAACCTTTCAATATCTGATTACAATTTTATCTTTGCCTGTTTTTTTAGAATTAAAAATCGATGCTAAATATTAAATAAGTTTAAATGGTTCTACGAAATATATAGACTTGTAACTTGATGTGTTAAATAAACGAAAACACATTTTAATAATAGAACCAAAAATATTATATACAAGTGTGAGCTTCTTTCAAAATATTTTTTAATTAAATAAGTGATGGCAACAAAACTTATTTTAATATTAAATAGCACAACCCAAAGCTAAAAATAAAACAAAAATCGATTAACACAACTCATCGATGAATTAAATAATGTTTATTGCTATTTAATTACATCCATAATTATTTATATTAAATGTAATAAATATAATAGGATATTTGTTGATTAAATGAAATAAATGTCATGAGAATAACATGATATTTATTGGCAAGCTATCATGATTAGCTGACCAGACGTAGATGTAGCAAGCAGAAAAAAGAAACTCACCTATCACATCCATACAGAAAATAGCTATAGGAAGCAACACATGGCAGGAAAAAATAAACATTCATACAGAAACAGGTTGTATCAAATGCATGTCATTAAGTGAAAAGATGCAAACCAAAGCACGCTACGTTTTCAATATAAAAAGGCTGAAAATTATAAACTTTATAAACACAATAAAAATAAAATCTCAACCAAAACAACACTCATATATATCACAAAATTTCATCTTTCAAACTCTAGTTTCAAATTTTAGTTTCCAATATAATAATATAGAGTTTGAAAAAAACAGAGCAAATATGATGAGAATGAGAAAATACATGCCTCTTCAGATACCGATGAAGACAGAGACGGTGGTGTACGACTGTTGATTGTGGTTGGCGGCGATTACCGGTGGAATGAAATGACGGTAATGACCTTTGTTTTTCTATTTTCTTTTTTGTTTTGAAATAAATAATTTTGAAGATGAGATTGTATCGTTGTTTCTGAAGTAGCAAAATTGATTTACAAGGAAGGGGGGTTTGAATTGTAAATCTCCCTTTTTAGAATTTCCTGAAAAACTTCAGTTTTAAACTCAAGAAAGTTCTTGGTTAAGGAAGCAGAAAAATGGAGAACGTTCTTGGTTTTATCAGAAAACGGAGAACGTTCAGATTAGTGTGTAAAACAGAAAAACGGTTTTGTATTTTAATCTTAAAAACAATCAAACTTGATAAGGAGATTAAAGATAAGAAATACCACACACAGATGTATCCTGGTTCACCCAACTTGGGCTACGTCCAATCCCCACAATTGTGAGATTTTCCACTAAGTGTTTAAAACAAGAACCTTCTTGGTTTTACAGCACCTAGCCTAGATCAACCTTGATCTTTGTTTACAGAACTTAATCTAATTCCACCTGGTATCAGATTAATCAAATCACCTATCTGTCTTGATAGGATTTCTTACAATCTACCTCAAACTATATTAAACTCTTATAGTTTGAGTTTTACAATAATAATGAGATTGTTTAGAATCTGAAATGTCTCAACTCTTGTTTGAGATTTCGATTCTTTTACAGATAAATCAGTATGAATATATCATAGTAAGAAGAATTTAACTACAACTGATTCTGTAAATGATTTGCAGAATTTCAAGTATGTGAATGTGAATGATTTGGAGAAACTTGTTAGCACTTGAACTTCTGTGTTTTCCTTGAGCTGTGGCCTTCCTTTTATAGGCTTGATAGCATTTAATAAAGGCCAATATAGCCGTTGTTAATGCCTTTATCTGACTTGACCAGAGGCATTGTTTTTAAATAAAAATAATCCACTTTTGACTCTTTTTATTTTCTGTTTAGGCTGAGCTGTATGTTGCGTTTTGAATCAAACTTTCTTGAATATTTAATGATCCTCTAATGCTTCTGATAAGAGATAATATTGTTAGTTTGAACTGAAGCTTTGAACCATTCAAAACAGATTGAAAACGATCATGAAAGCTTGATGTAGGAAGCTTGTACTGAAGCTTTTAAAACTGACTGGAGATTGATGATCATTCTGGACTTTTTGTACTTTAGGTATCCTTGGAGGCTGATAATCAATCTGGACGTTTTTGTGGCCATATTGGAAACTGACTTTGACTTCAAGATTGTTTTAACAGTCTTGACAGTCATTTCTAGAATTGTTTGGACAGGCTTGTTTGAGAGTCTTTTTCTTTTGCAATTCGAATGTCCTCTTTGATTTGAATAGATCATATGTGTTCTCTGCCATGTAGTGATCATATTCATGTAACTTCCAGAGCCAACAACTTTAATTAAGTGATGGAGAAAGTTGGGTCTTTATGCTGTCACAGCCTGGCGAACATTCTCCGTTTTCCAGAATGTGAAGAATGTTCTCTGCTGCTGTTTTCTTTGATTCTTTTGAAACCTATCTTTGAATTAACACACTCAAAAGCACAAGTTAAATTAACAATATATTTAGAATCATAATTAACAATCTTTTAATTAACCTTTGTTTATTTTCATCAAAACTTTAAAATTGAGAGTTTGTCTTAACAGTTTCTCTACTCAATTTCTCTCTAATTTTCTTTACTTCTCTTTTGGAAAATAAATAAATCTGTTTTCTCTGAAAAATCAAGCTCCCCTTCTCTAAAAAATATATAGTTCCTCTTTTTACTGATTTTCGAACTCAATTTATAGACTAAAATGGTGAATCTTTATGTTCATTAGATAAAAGTTCTGGATTTTGTATGGTTTTGTTGCAAATTTTACACAACATCAGATTTTGAGTGTACAAGTGGTACAAGTAATAACCTTATTAGTTTGAGATGAAGCAAATATATGGTTTGTAACAGGTTTGTAGTATGATGCTAACAAGGCAAACAAGATAAAGGAAGGTTTGCAGTAGGATTCTAACAAGACAAGCAAGATAAAGGAATGTACACAATATAAACAGTAGAAAATAAAAGACAAAAAAAAGTGTGTTCACAACTTTTCTTTTTTATTTTATCTTATTTTATTTTTTGTGTTAAATGGAGACACTTATGTGAATTGGACTAAGTTGTAAAAATGATGATTTTTATATTTTTTAAAATAATATTTATAAAGTATTTATTAAACATATTGTACTTATTTTTGAATTATTTTTAAATAGTCGAACAAAATTGAGGTAGTACATATATTTAAGTATTTTAAACATATAGTCAGACGCTTGGATCTCTAACATGGAGCACAAGTGGTAGATATTGAGAAATGAAATTTGTGTTTGGCTTCAAAAGTACATTTGACTAAAAGTAAGGTCTATGAAACTTTTTCATTCTCTTTTTGGTGTTTGAGATGTTTCATTTACACATAAATTACATTGGAACAAACTCATTGTAATCAAACTCAATTTTACAAAATGAAATTTATTCAAAATTAATTATACAAACTTCAATGCAAAACATACCCTAAAAAATGTTGCAAATTGGACCTATCAATTTCCAATAATCATAACTAGAAAGAAGACAAAGGGTATGGGTAGCTAGAAGGGACAAAATTGACAATATCATAACTGTTTTCCATTTATTGTTGTTTGTACAAATTCATTGCAGCGAGTAGCAGAAAATATGTTCAGAGGCCGTTATTAAATAACGCTGCTAGAGGATTTTGTACTCAAATTGTACTCAAAATTTTGTTTTAGAATAGGAAATAAAAATTACAATCATCACATATAATATATCTTTTTAGCAGCTTTCAGATTTATGTCCCACGCTGAGGAACTCAACCAAATCAGTAACTTCCCAATGGAGGTTAAAATAGGTAATGTGTAAGTAATTATTTTCTTATATAAAGAGTAAACTAATTCACAAATTAAAAATAATGAGATAAATGATAGTATTTTTTTTCTTTTACTTGATCAGTGATATTATTATAACTGGTATCACATAACAACTCTTTAATGTTACTTTGATATATAGTACTAAATGCTACAATCAACTATTATTTTCTTGTCTTACTAGTTCATAAAAGGTATGGTCTTGATTTATGCTTGGTTGGATTTCAAAGAGGTTTTTTTATAACAATAATATACACTATTTTTTACATTTTGGTTATATGGCAAAGGAAAAGAGAGTTCAAAAGATGAAAAATATCACTCGGCTTGCTGTTCCTACATAATTGCTTCTAATTGTTTTTCACATTGTTTTTTCACGAATCACTTCTTTAATTTTAAGAGTTGAATATAAAGCTTTTACTTTTGATTTTTTAACATGTGTTATTAGGTATAAGTTAGCATTTGTCTTATTATATAAAAATATGAATTGACTTTGGTCACAATTATAGAAGAGTTTTTTTGTTTTACTTACAATTGATAACTAAATTCATTGATAAGTGTTTAATTAATTTAACTTTATGAAATATTATTTATATAGACTAAAATAATTTCTGTTTATCCTACAATTTTATTATATAAAAAGAGGGTTTTTATGGACGTGTTTAAAAGATGAGTAGAGTTAGAGTCATATTATTTCCCCTCCCTAGAAAAAAAAAAGATGAGTATTTTAAAGATTTATTTTTTTAATAAATGAAAAAAAAAGAAGTGGAGTAAAAATAAAATTGAAAGAATATTAAATTAAGATAGAAGGATAGAATTCTTAAAAAAAGAATAGAAAATTAAATACCAAAATTATATGCCTATTTCTAAATAAATGTAATATTCATTTTTATGCTATTCCTTTATTAAATTAAAATTATCAGAGGCTTTTTTTTTTTACAATGTAATTATCAGAACAAATTGGTTTGTTAACTAAAAGTTTTTGAGAACTTAAAACAAATTAAATGAACATCAAATTGAAAAATAAACTGTTTGTTCCTTTCTATTAATAATTACAGAAACAATTGACATCATATCTGTGAAGCATGTTTGAAGTATTTATTTAGTACTTGTATTGGTCTGTTTAAAAACAGATATCGCATATATATAAAATGAAACATTGATGTATATAAAAAGCAGAGAATAATTCCTCCAATTCCAAGAAAAGAGAAAAAGAAGCAAAAACATAGTCATAAAAAATTCTTCAACAACAACACAAGGCTTTCAATGTTCTACTCTGCATCAAACTTTAATAATCTTAATGCATGTGAGCTATAATGTTGATATGAGAGCTGTCCATAGTATATATATGAGATGAGTGTAGTAAAATTTGAGTACCAAATTTAATTCCTACTTATAAAAAAATACAACCGTTGAGTCTTAAGACACATAAATAAATTTTCTCATACTTATTTTTTGTTTATGAAAAAAAAAAGAAAAAAAATGGAGAACTACATCTTTATAGAGTATTAGTTAATATATAATGTTGAAAACAAAGTAGCCTAAATTTTCTCATACTCTACATTCATTATTGGCCTAAATTATTATTATTATTTTGACAAGCCTAAATTATTTCTTGATTCATATAACTTTCAAAAGAATAATAAAAGTGAAGTAATTCCAAATCAAATACATGGTATAAATCGAAAAGGGTATGAAAAAAATATGTAAAAAAATAATAAAGAAAGGAAAAAAGCATGATACATACCTTTTCAAGGTCTAACTACTAAATGGAATTAAGAAAAATTAAAAATAAAAACAATAATGATAAAGAAAACAACCTTGATATATATATCACAAGCCAATAATACCAACCGACCAAATAACCCATTTTGATAAGAAGACTTCGGGGTGCGAAAATGATTACGTGATATTGGCACGGCTCAATCAAAAAGCAACGTTCAAAAATACTTTGAGCATCGTTTTCTTATTGAACCGGACCAATATCCCGTTGAACCAGTTCACTCTACCTGTCATTGCTACTATGATTTGGTTTGAACTACTTCGTTTGTATCTATATCTTGTAACACAAAAAAAATTAAATTAAAGTATAAAAAGTAAATCAAAAAATTGCAATTATATTATTAATAGCAAAAACTAATCAAATGACCCCTTCATATTTTTTCCCTTTTAGGAGTTTTGGGAGTTGGAGAGTGCTAATATATAATGTAACATTCACATATATAATAACCAATGTGTTATTATGTGACTAAGGTGACTCTATTTTTTTATGATGACAAAAGTGATTTTTGAAAAGGAGAAGAAACACAACATGGAGATAGATAGAGACAGAACAATTTCAAAGTTTTAAAGAAGGTAGTAGTGAGAAATATGAACATAAGAGAGCACAAAATATGGATGGTGTAGTGAAGATAGCATTGAAGAAGTTGCATTAAAGTTTTCAACCACCAAGCTAGTAAGGAAGTTGGAATATTAATATAAAGAGGTACAGGAATCGTGAAAAAGCTCAGAGGAGACAAATCTGTAACTTTAAATGTGGTGCATTTATTAATTATGGGGTGGAAGGAGTAGGGGATGTTGGTTTCTGTTCAATCAGCATTTATGTATCAAACAGTAAAAAAAAAAAATTAACCTTTTTGCTCAATAGGTTTCGTTTGAATTCGGATGATCTACGGAGATCTGAATTCTCACGGTTAGAATTTTATAGATCGTTTGTTTAAAATTAAATAGTTTTAAAAAATAAATATTATTTTTTATTTTATAATTAAAAATATTAAATTTAAATATATATTGTTTAATATTGATCATACATTATTAATGTCTTGACCATATAATTGTGAGAAATTTGAATTGCGAATATACTCATTTTGTTTAGGGTAGCTTTTGATGTATATAGCAACACACCCCAATTTCTCATGAGGCACTTCGTAGGTTCAGGGATTCTCACTACAAATATCCAATTGATGTATGCATTTTCACATGGTTAGATGTCTATGATTGTTTGCTAGAAATAAAGGGTAAAATGACGATTAAGATATGGATATGAAAACTAGTTGTACCAAAACTAGCTAAGCAATATATGATATTTTTTAGTTTAAAGTTTGTTTTAGTTATGGCTTGGTTAGTTTTAAATTGGAAAATGTAATGATGTAAGCAAATATCTATTGGTGGGTGTTCGACTCAAAACAAAATAATCTATTGGTAGGTGTTTGGTACCCGACAAATTATTTGTCTAAAACTGTCAATATAAATTAAAAATAATTCAAAATTTTAATTCAAAATATTTAATTCATAAACACTATTAGTATAAAATGTTTTTACGTTATTAATCAATCATAATCGTTAAGGTTATTTATTATGAATGAGTATTTTGGAAAGACCCTTGTTGAATAGAAGTTTATTGTGTGATCGTTTTTGTATACTTTTTTTAGCATTGTTACTAATAAATATGTAACACTAGCTTAAATGAATATGTTATGTTGGAGTTTGGAGGATTGGGGTGGAATTGGAGGAGGAGACTATTTGTTTATTAATATTGTTTTGTCGAATAATTATATTGATAAGTGGTCCTAACTAATTGGTTATGTTGAATGGTGTTGTGTTAAAGATATTTATTTGACATAAAATGGTGCCTTTAAAAATCTCTCTTTGTTTGGCGACTGTCCAATAATGAGTTACTAACAAAAGAAAATTTGGCGCATAGAGGTTCAACTTTGAATGAATGTGCGATGTGTGGAAGGCTGCGATAAAGTTGAAGATTTAATTCATTTATTTTTTTATTGTTCTCCTTTTGGTGTGGTTTGGAATCATCTTCTTCATTGGTTGAGTATTCTTCTAAATAATGTATTTGATCCGGCTTCTCAATTTTGTGGTTTACTTTTCCAAAATAGGGAAGTAAAAAAATATTTGTAAGTGATTTGGTTAGCTTCTACTTGAAAGATTTGAAAAGAGTGCAACACAATTTTTTCTCTAGGAATGGCTCGTGTTAAATGTTTGGTGGATCGCATTAAAATTTTATCTTAGTGGTGGATTAAAACAAATGCTAAAAATTTTGATTATGCATTTTCTCTTTGGTAGTCAAATTGTTTAGATTGTTTACTTTATTTGTCTTTTTATAATGTGTAATATCTTTTAACTAGTTTGTTTGGTGATTTTTGTAGTTTGTCTATATAAACTATTTTTGTAACTCTTTTGATTTTTTTTTTGCACGTCTTGTGCTAGAAAAGATTTCTTTTTTATTCAATTTTGACTTTTAAAAAATTCTTTATAGATGTTTAACTTTTACCATAATCATCTCTAGTTATGTTTATAAATGATTGTGATATACTAAAACTACAAATTTTTTTGTACTAATGGTACATCAAAATGTGCAAAAAAATTAAATCTAATTCAAATGTATACTTATATAAATAGATACTCATTTCCTTATATTATGTGTCTCATTTGAGATATTTTACCTTCTTGAATAATTATTTATTATTTTATAATATCAAATACAATATTTATTACATTTTTTAATGTCACTCATTTATTTAAATAGTTGCAATTATATAATGGACAAATAATAAATGAAGTATAAAATATTTTAGTCTTTTTTTTTACTAGAGAAATATTTTAGTCGTAACATTTATTAATTTGCATTAAAATTAGTTAAATAATTATTTGTTAAAAAATATGCACATTTCAAATAAACAATATAATATGAGACTAGAGGAACAATATTCCCCCTCGGGGGGCGGTTCCCTCTTGTGCAGTTTCACTTTTCTTCGTCAAAGAAAAACGGTTGTTTAGGACCAATCTTTGATTTCTTAATCGTTTTCTTTTCTTTTAATAAATCGTTTCATAAATATTTAGTTTATTTTTTGTTTTTTATGATTTTATCATTTTAGTATGGTGTTTTTGGTTTCTAATTTTGTTGCGATGTTAATTTGGTTTAGATTTATAGATCAACTTTGATGTAGTACATATTTAATTGATGACTTTGGTGTCATCAACGTTATTGAAACATGAGTATTTCTAATATTTTAATTTTGTCATCATTTAAAAATATTTTGTCATTTTATGTTATTAATGAGTGTTGTGAATTTGTTCATAAATTCATTATTTTTTATTCCAACGACTTTTAAATTGTATTATTCTCGTTCGATATAATTTCTACTAATATGAATGAATAAATATCGTTTTTAGTGATTTAAAAAAAAAAAAAGAATCAGTCGAGTATTGAGAAAATTCATGTTTCAAATGTATACATGTTGTTAAAGATAGAAATAAGTCAAATCATTCAATAGAGGCTTAAGCTAAGCCGCTATTATTTTTTTTAAAGAGAGCAAGCTAAAGCTTTTTTATAAGCCTATTTAGTAAAAAAAAAATGTCAAACTATAGACCATAAAAAAAGCCTTTTAAACATATGCTCGACCTATTTAAATAAATAAGACTAATATTTTTTACTACTATTATTAATTATATTATACATAAATATTTTTTACTTGTATTAAATTATAAATTACTAATAGTTTAAATATTTTAGCCTTTATTAATTTTTTTTGTATATTTGAATATATTACTATAAACTAGAATTGTAATATGATAACATATAAAGTTAAATTCTTTTAATGTTACGTTAAACATTAAAATAGAACTTAATTTTATTAGTTTATTTAAAGATATATCATATTATTTATTTAAAAATATTAATATAAAATAAGT
>JBBPBO010000005.1:69741079-69809844 GCA_037974295.1 Cicer cuneatum
TTAAATAGACTTACATGTTATACCAAATTTTCGAAAAAGTTAAACTAAAAAATAAGTTAAACTGAAAAATAAGAATAATATTTATACCAAATATTAATATTTTAAAAGTAAAATGTAACAATTCTATAAAAACTAAAAATTTATTTAATCATAAAATTTTTATAAGGATAATTTTGTCCGAAAGTTACCTTTGAATTTTCTCTCTTTTCTATAAGAAAATATATATTTTTTAGAAGTTACTCAAATCAATTTCTCTTTTAAAATAATTTTTATATTTTTCTAAAATAATGAGTTATTAAAAAAAAACTATAACAAACACATCCAAAACTCTTAAAAATATTTTTTTGCAAAAAATAATTTTTTAGAAAGAAAAAAACTGTAACAAATAGCCTCTCTATATTTCTAAGTTAGCTGAGTTCCTAAGTTAGCGAGTTCCTGGACTAATATAAAAACTGTTCAAAATAGAAAGTTGAATTAATTACTAAAGTTGCATGAAAAGATAGAATGAAATCGATAAAGAAAAGCCACAAAAAAAGTATAAAGATTTCTTTGATTGAGTGTATGGAAAATAATCTTTGCAACTACTATTTATAATTTTTTTTTACAACTACTATTGTAAATGATTTTTATACCAAGAGTAACTTAAGTTAGTGTTACTTTACTTAATCAGATATTAAATTTTACCAATCTAACTTATTGTTACTTAATTTTATATTATCTTAATGTCATGCATACTAAAATTTATAGAAATTAAATATATGTAGCTATATAATTGTATAATCAATATTTTACTTATATTTTAAAAAGTATATTATCTGTTGAATTTAATTTAATTATTTGATGATGTATCAAATATTTTTAAATTTTTTATAACATTTTAGATTTAAGTTTTTCAATAAGAACTATTGTATAAATGGCTGGAACCGTAAAATTCAATATTTATAAAAAATTATTAAATAGAATAATTTTTGCCTAAATACATGTTAATTTTGGTTTGAACGAAATATAAATAAAAATTTAATTAAAAAATTGATATATTTAATCTAAATTTATAAATAAGATACATTAATTTTAAAAGATATTTTTTACGAATATTTTATTTTGGAGGATGTATTTAATAATCATATGCTTTATATATATATATATATAGTTATGACAACAAGGACAATACACAGTGGGCCTTTATGTTTGAAATATATACTTTGGATCCAAATATTAATATACGAGAGATTGGTTATATACATAATGTTAGTATGCATAACATGTGAGAATGACTATACCACACCATTAATTAATTTGTCCTGCTACCTCTTGATGAATACACATATATACACGTGAATGAGAGGGGGAATAAAATTTTCCACATTTAAATATGTGATGCTGACAAAGTACAGTAACGTGACTAGTAAGTATGCAAAACAATACCTACAACTGTTTCTCAAATTAATCACCATCCAGTGTTGTATTGATTTTGATTTGATACATTAAGTTATTAATATTTTTAAACAATCTTTGAAATATAAAACATTTTATCATATTTATCTTTTTGTAGCAAAAAAGGAATTAAGTTTCAAGACGAAAACTAAACAACAATTCTACAAAGAAAACTAATCTCCAAGACATCCTATAGGAATAACATGAAGTAGCAATGTCAATTTACAAGAAAGAGGGGTTTGAATTGTAAATTCGTCCTTTTAAAATTTTCTGTTAAAAACTTAAGAAAATAATTCAAGATTGATCTTGGTTGTGAAAACAGAAAACGGAGAACGTTCTTGGTTTTAACCAGAATACGGAGAATGTTCTTGGTTAGTTAAAATTAACAATTTAATTTATCTATTTAACTAAATAATCAAACATACAGAAAATAAATAGATAAGGGAAAAGATACCACACAAAAATATATCCTGGTTCACCCAACTCGGACTACGTCCAGTTCTTACAACTGTAAGATTTTCACTAAGTGCTAAAACGGAGATCAATCTTGGTTTTACAAACCCTGTTTCAAATCAACTTTGATCTATTACAAAAACAAATTCTTTCCACCTAGAAAGGAGTTCAATCAAATCACCTATCAATCTTTAGATAAGATTTTACAGTTCACCTTTTAATCATAAAAGGATTTCCTACAAGCTTACTCAAAACTATACTTCACACTATAGCCTTGAGTTTACAATGATATGATTTAAAGTGTATTGTCAGAATATGAGAAGGCTCAACACTTGTTTGAGTTCTGATTCTTTGATAGAGAAATACACGAGAATGATTCTATGAATCGAATAGGAAAAATCAGAACTGATTCAATGTATGTGAGTGAGAGAAATTCAAGTATGATTGAAGTGAGTAATGAATTGCTTAGTACTTGAAGCTTTGATTTTGGACAGAATTTGAGTATGCTCAACTCGTGTTTGAGATTAGATTCTTGACAAAAGAATTCCGTAGAATGATTTTGATATAAAGAAGAAAAACAGAATTGAATCTTGTGTTTGTGATTGAGAAGCTTTCAAGTATGTAAGTGATGTATTGTTTTGTACTTGAAGCTCTGATATTTTCCTTTATCTTGAGGTCTCTTTTATAGCCTGCAACAGAGCTTATGACAGCTCTTTTTCCCGTTGGGAGCAGTCTAGTTGTCCTATGTCAGTGAGTAGGTGAGATCACGTAAAAAGCAAGAATGTTCTTCATCCTTGCTTCTGAAGTTCGAGAACAGTCTTGGTTCTTACTATTTGTGGCAACTGAGTCTTGATCTTAGTGATGCGTGTCCTTGGCTTTTGACTTTGTAGAGGGATCTTCTAATAATGACTTGCTCTTAGCATGATTGAGAGAGCATGATTGAATTGGAACTGCACAAACTGAATCTAGAACTGTTTTTGCATTTCTGGAGCACCTAGAGAACGTTCTTCGTTTTTCTCCAAAACTGTCTAGAATGTTCTGTTTGTATGAGTTGCTGGATTTTGAGCTTCTGGCAGCTTTTTGTATGTCATGCTTCTCTGTACTTGCGTCAGAGATGCAGTACTTTATGCATGTATTATAAGTACAATGTACTTGTGTCCTTGCTCACAACTCATCACTTTGGAGATCAATCTTCAGGCTGTTTGTTCTTGATGATTTTGCTTTGCCTCTGTTAATCTTTTGAAGAATTTGTTACTTTATGAGAGCTGTTTGTAAACCAGCTATACTGTACTTGTATTACAGATGTAGTGCCTCGTTTTTCCAAGATGTACTTGCTTTATCTATGCCATCAATCTTGAAGATCAATCTTGCAAGTTACTCTTTGTATATTGTTTTGGCTTTGTTGATTCTTTTGATGAATCTATCCAAATAGTAACCTTGAGTATGTAATGTTGTTCCTGATGTTTTTCTTTGTAGCTTGCTGCATTTTCGTAGCTTGGAATAATCTTGAACTAAGAAGGCTTTGTTCTTAGTAAACCAGAATGTTCTTGGACTGAATGTTGTAAAAACTAAGATGTTCTTGGTTTTTCAGAATGTTGTCCAGAATGTTCTTGGATCTTCAGATTTGATCTTGCTTCTCTCAAATGATCTTGTTTCTGATTTATAGCATAGTGTGATCATTGATTGTTGTATGAATGTATTTGATCATCTTCTTCATGAAGATGTTATCTTCAAGATGTAATAATCTTTCTCTTGAATGATTGATATATGATATATTCTTTTTAAGATTCTTGCACTTTGATTATGTGAATAGCTTCTTGCTTGTTCACTTATGCCATTCATCTTCCTTAAACAAAACTCAAGTGCAATCATTAGTAGATCACCATTCATAAAACTCAATCGTTTAATTCAAAAGCTTTGTTGTCATTAAAACATATATCAAAAAGGTTTTTTCCTCAACAATCTCCCCCTTTTTGATGATGGCAAACCTTTTGAATAAATCATAAGTTTTATGGATGAATATAAATAAAATACAAGAATGTTCATAGATATGTGATTAAACTCCCCATAAACACATGCAAGAGTTTAATTCTTATCATTCTAATTAAAATCCCCCTAAACATATGCAAGAGGTTAATTCTTAACATTCTTCATTAATTTCTTTCATCATATATCCATCATATATTTATCTCCCCCTTTTGACATCTATCAAAAAGGTTGGGGAATAGACATAGAAGTAAAAAAAAATAATGGAGTAATAGCATAAGTGCACTACACATAGAAATCATGTAGTTAACCAATGCATTCATATATCAAACTAGTCAAGTTTGCATTAACATTAAAAAACATAGCATGTATGATGATCATATCATTGTAGTCAATATTGCAATCAAGATATGGATAATGATAACAATAACAATATGATATAATTGTATGCAGGCATTTTAACGCACTTTGAAAAATAGTCAATGAATATATATTCTTCTCATTTTTTAGAAAGAAAACAATGAGTAGACTTCAGTTTTAAAAAGAATAATATTTTCTAAAAACTCTCCTTGAATATTATGAAATTAACAATCTTTAATATTTCAAAGTTCCATAATACAAGTAAGATGCCTTTTTGCTCTTTATCGTCTTTCACAAGAGACAACATTTTTTAGAACAAAAGAGAATGAGCGCATACAAGAAAGCAAAATAAGATGAAATATATTTTCTCTCAAAACATTTTTATTGCTCATGATGTTTGTATTTTTTTAAAAACTAATAATTTTTTTTAAATGGATAAAAAATATGCCAAATGATTTGCTCATATTAAAAAATGTTTTTCCCAAAGTTTTTGCAAACACACAAATAAACAATAAGACATATGTTCAAGCTTACTTTCATTAATAAGTGTGTATGAGGCTTTTTAATTTGTGTTAATTATATCTATAATGCTAAAAATAAATTTAAACACATGAGATCAATTTTCACAAAAAAGGTAAGCAACAAATAAGACTCATTTGTAAGAACATATATTAATATGGCTCAAAATGTTCATATATCAATTTTTGACTTCATGCCATAAATTTTTTTTTTGGATTAGTTTTGAGTTTTAAAGCAACAAGAGACACAAATCATTTTCATGAAGACCAAACATTATTTTTTTTTAATTTTAAATCCTTCAAAAAATAAATCCTAAACAAGGATATATATTTCAAATACGTTGAAGAACAATATTTTTCAAAAACCACATTAAAAGCCATATTAAAAAAATTATACTCAATCACCAAGCAAAGTATATGCTACTTAATATATACAAAACAATTGGAGAACATGATAGAAAATGCTTTTAAGGACATAAAGTGGTGAAATTGCACAAAATGATATTAATTCATTTAACATGATAATTTGAAGGATGTTATTGTGCAAAGTGTGAAAAAACATTCAATGAATCATACTTGACAAAATAGCCCATTGTCTAATTATTAAAAACACTAATTTATTTTAAATGTCTTTATAACTAGAACAATAATTTTGAACATCAAACTACGTTTGCACACTTGTTTTCATCATCATACAGAGTGTATGAACAAAGGGTGAAAACATGTTGAATATATAATAGAAATTAGGCATATGCATGTACAAGTAATTACGAAGAGTGATGTAATCAATTTAAAATTTAAAGTCATACTTGCATAAAAAATAGCATGCATTTTTAATTTTAAGAACACCCAATCAATCACATAATATCAAAAAAAATATTCATTCTTATCATGATGCAAATATCATAAGAATTTGGGATTGAGTGTATCTCCTTTAGTGGTCTAGTTCAACGACGAGAAATCTTTGAATATTTTGGAGCTTCTCTTCAATCTCTTTTATTTATCTTGATTGATGGTCAAAGTGAGACAATTTATCTATTGTTGTTGAGAGAGTTCCTCCATTACTAAACTAGTTCAGTTTCTCACTTTTCTTTCTTGTGAACCTCATATTTTCATCCTTATTTTGGACACCATCACCATTTAAGTACAAATTATGTGTGGTATGCACTGTATTCATGCAATATGGCTCCTGTAATACACTCTCAAGGGTCTTCTTAACCACTTTGAAATTAATGCTTTATTCCTTTCTTCACACAAGCATTTATCCAATGGGATGATTGCTCTATAATCAAATTTATGTCATATACAACGTCCTGCTGCTTGATTTTTAAAGCTTGGAATGCTTGATGGCAGTGCCACTCATTTCTGCCTAAGAGACGTTTGCATGTTTTGAATGTGTCATTATACTTATTCTTTAGTGAAGCTTGAATATCAATTCTGTTGTTCAGAGGCATGTTTACCACTGTAGTTACACCTCCAGCAGCAACAACTTTGGTACCAATAACAAATTCCACCCAATTAGTTCTTCCAATAATTTGATCATGAGTTGATGTTTTGGAGGAAAGGTTAATAGTGAGGTAGGTATAGGAGCAAATGGTTCAAGCTCATTGTTGATGTTCTTCAACCATATCATCATGATGTGCAACATTAGTTTTGATTGGATGAAATATATTTACCGTCAAGAACATTCTGCTCTTTGTGGAGAACATTCTGCTTTTGTGGAAAACGTTTTGCTTTTGTGGAGAATGTTCTGGTGTATATCTTCTTGCTTAATTTGATCTTTCTTTATCTTTCATCATAAAAATCAACATATTCATCAAACATAGTATGCATAACTTCATCTGAAATTTGGGCCTTGAGATTCTATAATATTTATAGAATGTAGAGGATTCATAATATATACTTTGCTGGCATTTTAAAACAAATTGCTCATACTTTCTTTATCATGCGAAACATAGTAATGACATTCAAAAATGTCAAAGTATGATATGTTTTGCTTTCTATTTAAAAAATGATATGAATGTATGTTAAAGATATTTTCTACTAAAGCCAAGATTAAAAACATGGTACACAATTTTTGTGGCTTCTCTCCAAAATTAATTTTTCAACACTTGATTCATTTAGCCATTTCTTGTAGCTAATTTAAAAAAAAAACAACTTCATATTGTTGGAAAGTTCTTTGACAAACAAATCATGTGAAATATCATTTTCATCAAAGAATTATTTGAAGAATGATGCTTCAGATTTTCTTTGATCATTTATGAAAATGACAAAAAAAAAATTTAAAAGACTTAAAAACATGATTCGGTTGAAAATTCATCTAAGTATAAACATAAGAATTTTTCTTTAAAATGAAACATGAGGATATTTGTTTTACTTCAGCCATGTGGGGTTTAAAAAATAACTTTAAAATCAATTTTACAAAGTTATCTTTCACATATCAAACATCCTTAATCTTTGCAAAATTATTTCAACAAATGATACATGTACCTTTGATTTGTTAATGTTTCCAAAGGTTATAGACGCTCCAAATTTTTGTAATGAGAGGAGGCACCATACTTTTACATTCATGTGTATTGAGCAAGCCTTGTTCATGTATCAATGTTCTTTCTTGATTGTGGATGGTGTTCCTGCATCACAAGTTAGTAATGACTTTGGTACCCATATTTGTTTGGGTCTTTGATGGTTAGTAAATCTTCTTTTAGAAGATTTTTTAAAACTTGATCTCTTTTTAAAATAGCAAATTGACTCGAAGTGGGCATTCTTGGAACAATGGGAACACTTTTTTGTTGGTCTTGAAGAATGTTTGATAATCTGAGTTTTAAAAGTCTTTGAAATTGATTTTGATCAAATTCCAGAATGTTCTCCTTTTTCCAAACTTTCTGGAGAAAGTTCAGCTTTTGTTCCAGAATGTTTTCCGTTTTGAGAACAACCTGGAGAACATTCTCCTTTCTGCAGATATTTCAAAACTAGTTTAGCTTTATTTGCATAACACTCTTTCCATTCAACAATCCTTTTGCTTTTAATTTTTTTCATCTCTTTTCTTAAAGTAACAAGCAAATTCCATATGTCCAATTCTTTTACAATATGAACATTTGGTTTTGCATTTATCTTCCTTTCTTTCTATAACAAAAAAGTTTTCATAAATCTTTTCTTTTTGAGAAGTTTTGAAACGTAAATCATCTTTCTCAGATATCCCATTTTCATATATCATGTTCTATTGAAATGTTTCAGTGGTTTTTACACAGTTGGTTAAATCATTTTTTAGTTCATGAACTTTTATTTTTAAAGAGGTACTTTCTTCTTTAGTTTCAGATCATTTTGGAAGATGATTTTTTATGGTTTTCTCATTGAAAATCTTTTCTTGCTCAACCATTTTTAAATGAGATTGTTGCAGGCTTTGTATGACCTTTCTGAGTTCGTCATTCATAGCTTGGACTTTCTCTTTTTCTTATTTTTCTTTACGGAGTTGATCTTTTAATAAACCACATTTTTGAGCAAGAAAGTTTGAATCACATAAAATATTATCAAATTATTTTTCCATTTGTTCACATGTAGGACAGAGTTTAGAGATGGCTACCTCATTATTTTCTAAGTTTTCCATTAACCACATGTTGACTTCTAACATTACTTCTTCTTCCCGAATCTTTTCCTCTAACACTTGTTAGATGCTTAATCTTTAAAGACCAAGCTCTAATGCCAATTGAAGTAGCAATGTCAATTTACAAGAAAGGGGTTTGAATTGTAAATTCGCCCTTTTAAAATTTCTTGTTATAAACTTAAGAAAATAACTCAAGATTGATGTTGGTTGTGAAAACAGAAAACGGAAAACGTTCTTGGTTTTAACCAGAATACGGGGAACGGTCTTGGTTAGTTAAAATTAACAATTTAATTTATCTATTTAACTAAATAATCAAATATACTGAAAGTAAATAGATAATGTTGGAACCAAGTTGGTTCTTGCAATTAAAATTTTGATGTTAACAAATGTATTTTATGAAAATCGTATTTTGACTTAGAAGGAAAAATCAGAGGCTGTGCAAAATCAAAGAATGACACCACCAGAGGATGACGTCACCAGAAGATAAAAATGTCACCAGAGGAAACATCCAGAGGATACCAGAGGAAACATCCAGAGGATACCAAAAGATACCTCCAGAGGATACTAGAGGATGTCATCAAAGGCAAACATCAATAAGAGGATATCATCAAAAGGAAGGAAACATAATATCATCAGAGGATATCTTTCTTGGCCCAGATCAGAAGGAAGCAGAGTCCAGAAGGAGACTTGGTCAAGACCAGAAGGAAGCTTGTCAGAGGGAGACTTGTTCCAGACCAGAATGAAACATAAGTCAGACTTGGTCCAGACTTAGTCCTGACCAGAAGATAGCATGGTCGTGAACATAAGACTCAGTCCAGACTTGGTCCAGACAAACTCAGTCCAGACTTGGTCCAGACCAGAAGATAGCATGGTCCAGAACATAAAACTTGGTCCAGATCAGAGGATAAATGTCCAGAGCAAAAGATAAATGGTCCAAATCAGAAGATAAATGTCCAGAACAAAAGATCAATGGTCCAGATCAGAGGATAAATGTCCAGAGCAAAAGATAAATGGTCCAAATTAGAAGATAAATGTCCAGAACAAAAGATCAATGGTCCAGATCAGGGATAAATGTCCAGATTAAAAGATCAATAGTCCAGATTAGAAGATCAATGGTCCAGATCAGAGGATCACAGAATGGTACAGATCAGATCACATGGTCCAGAATTGGTCGAAATCATAAGATCACATAATGGTGCATATCAGATCACATGGTCAAGAGTTGGTCGAGATCAGAAGATCTTACGGTCCCGAATTTAAATCATGATGCAAATCTGTGAAGACTTGATTAAATTTTGATAGAAATTTGATCAAAGTATTAAGGGGATTTCATTCAAAGAATCACTAAAGACTTGAAGAAATTCGAATGCAATTTGAAGCTTAAAAAGATATGGTTTGAAATTAAAAGAAACAAGATTGGTCAACAGAATTTTCAAGTGCAATCTGAAGCTAAAAAGATACGATTTTAATTTCGAAGCAATCTAAGCAAGATTTATTTCGAATTTAAGTTTGGACAAAGCCCTATCTGTAGCTATAAAAGGAGGCTTCAGGCAGCAGTATCAAGAATCGAAAACACAAGAACTCAAGCTTCATATTCAACACAATCCGAGAGTTCAAAAGAGAGAATCACTTGAGTGCAAAAGTAAAATTTTCTAAGTGTTTTCGAGATAGAAATTTAGTGCAGCAATCAGCTTTCCAGAAGAAACTTTGCAGAGTTCCAAACCCTTGTAATCAAACCCGATAGTGGTGTAGATTCCTTCTTCAATCTGGCGTTGTCAGATTGGTAGGAGAAGACTTGACTTGTAGAGTCAATGTGTTGTTTTCGTTCCTCAAAAGTCTGGGGTTGTCAGGCTGTTTGAGAAGACTGGCTTAGAGGGCTAGGTGTTGTGATTCAAAGATTTGAATTAGTGGATTAAAGCCTTCAGGATGAACAGACTGGATGTAGCCAAGTTAATGGTGAACCAGGATAAATTGATGTGTTTTTATGCTGTTATTTTCCGCTGCTAAGTCTGATTAGTTATTCATTAAGTAAATCACATCAACACTCAACAAAACAACAAAAAGATTCAAAGTTTGGCAAACACAATTCAACCCCCCTTCTCGTGTTTGCACCTTTAGATAAGGGAAGAGATACCACACAAAGATATATCTTGGTTCACCCAACTCGGGCTACGTCTAGTCCTCACAACTGTGAGATTTCACTAAGTGCTAAAATGGAGATCAATCTTGGTTTTACACACCCTGTTTCAGATCAACTTTGATCTGTTACAAAAAAAATCATTTCCACCCAGAAAAGAGTTCAATCAAATCACCTATCAATCTTTAGATAGGAATTTACAGTTCACCTTTTAATCATAAAAGGATTTCCTACAAGCTTACTCAAAACTATACTTCACACTATAGCCTTGAGTTTACAATGATATGATTTAAAGTGTTTTGTCATAATATGAGAAGGCTCAACATTTGTTTGAGTTCTGATTCTTTGACAGAGAAATACATGAAAATGATTCTAGGAATCGAATAGGAAAAATCAGAACTGATTCAATGTATGTGAGTGAGAGAAATTCAAGTATGATTGAAGTGAGTAATGAATTGCTTAGTACTTGAAGCTTTGATTTTGGACATAATTTGAGTATGCTCAACTCGTGTTTAAGATTAGATTCTTGACAAAAGAATTCAATAGAATGATTATGATATGAAGAAGAAAAACAGAATTGAATCTTGTGTCTGTGATTGAGAAGCTTTCAAGTATGTCAGTGTATGTAAGTGATGTATTTCTTTGTACTTGAAGCTCTAATCTTTTCCTTTATCTTGAGGTCTCTTTTATATGTTGCAACAAAGCTTATGTCATCTCTTTTGCCCGTTGGGAGCAGTCCAGCAGTCCTATGTCAATGAGTTGGTGAGATCAGGTAAAAAGTTAGAATGTTCTTCATAATTGCTTCTAAAGTTCAAGAACAGTCTTGGTTCTTACTCTTTGTGGCCACTGAGTCTTGATCTTAGTGATGCGTATCCTTGGCTTTTGACTTTGTAGAGGGATATTCCAATAATGACTTGCTCTTAGCATGATTGAGAGAGCATGATTGAATTGGAACTGCACAAACTGAATATGGAACTGTTTTTGCGTTTTTTGCATTTCTGGAGCACTTGGAGAACGTTCTTCGTTTTTCTCCAAAACTGTCAAGAACGTTCTTGTTCTGTTTGTATGAGTTGCTGGATTTTGATCTTCTTGCAGCTTTTTGTATGTCATGCTTCTCTGTACTTGCGTCCTTGCATAGTATTGTAAGTACAATATACTTGTGTCCTTGCTCACAACTCATCACTTTGGAGATCAATCTTGAGGCTGTTTGTTCTTGATGATTTTGCTTTGCCTTTGTTAATCTTTTGACGAATTTGTTACTTTATGAGAGCTGTTTGTAGACCAGCTATATTGTACTTGTATTACAGATGTAGTGCCTTATTTTTCCAAGTTGTACTTGCTTTATCTATGCCATCAATCTTGAAGATCAATCTTGCAAGTTACTCTTTGTACATTGTTTTGGGTTTGTTGATTATTTTGATGAATTTGTTAAAATAGTAACCTTGAGTATGTAATGTTGTTCCTGATGTTTTTCCTTGTGGCTTACTGCATTTCGTAGCTTGGAATAATCTTGAACTAAGAAGGCTTTATTCTTAGTAAACCAGAATGTTCTTGGACTAAATGCTATAAAAACCAGAATGTTCTTGGTTTTTCAGACTGCTGTCCAGAATGTTCTTGGATCTTCATATTTGATCTTGCTTCTCTCAAATGATCTTGTTTCTGATTTATAGCATAGTGTGATCATTGATTGTTGTATGAATGTATTTGATCATCTTCTTCATGAAGATGTTATCTTCAAGGTGTAATAATCTTTCTCTTGAATGATTGATATATGATATATTCTTTTTGAGATTCTTGCACTTTGATTATGTAAATGGCTTCTTGCTTGTTCACTTATGCAATTCATCTTCCTTAAACAAAACTTAAATGCAATCCAATAGTAGATCACCATTCATAAAACTCAATCGTTTAATTCAAAAGGTTGTCATTAAAAACATATATCAAAAAGGTTTTTTCCTCAACATAATAAACCACAAGCAGGAGAGACTAAAAAAACTAGAAACTCAAAACTTAAGAATCAACAAAATTGGTAAACCAATCCGCAACAGAATTAACCTCTCGATATATGTGACGAAAATGCACCTCCTGTTGGAACCAAGTTGGTTCTAAGTACTTAGGATTTTGATGCTTACAAATGTACTCAATGTAAACTTATTTTGTACTTTGAATTATTAAGTTAAATGCCCCAGAAACTGAAGGAAACAGAAGCAGAGATCAAAGGAAAATGAATTCTGGAATTTCCAGAAGATGTTCCAGGATGTCAAAACATCACCAGAGGATATGTTTGGTGGCCCAGAACAGAAGGAAGAAAAATCATAACGAAACATGGATCATACCATTGGAAAGCCTGCCAGAAGGAGAGTTGTTCCAGACAAACAGTAGTCAAATATCAATTTTATTCCAGAAGTTATTCTGACCAGAAGATGGTCTGGCAGTAAAAAATTACACAGTTCAGACTTGTTCGAGACTTGACCAGAAGGTATGTTTATGAGTCCAGAAAAAAAGCATCAATTCAGATTTGGCCCAGATCATAAGATAGCATGATTCAGGGCATGGAACTAAGTCCATAACAAAAGAAATGAGTTCCAGAATCAATCCAGACCTGGTCCAAAATTAAAGGTAAAATGTCCAGACTGAAATATTTTTTGTTCAAGTTAATTTCAGTTTGTTCCAGACCAAAGTCCAGAATCTGTCCAGATCAGAGTAAAAATTTCCAGATCAATGGTTCAGAAATAATTATTTGGTCCAATGATGGTCCAGATCAAAAAATCAAACCATGGCCCAGTGGTGGCCGAAATCAGAGCGATAGACTGTGCAGTCCAGCAAAGGCCGAAATCAGAGGATCACATAATATCAAATAGGCTGGTCCAGATGTGGACTATCGCATGAAGATCCAATGGTACAGATTTGATCATGAGGATTAAAGAATCTAAGAAAAATGCTCAAAACAGAAGTGGAGCAAAATGTTCAAAACAGAATTGGAGAAAAAGGCTCAAAACAGAATCTGAGCAAAATACTCCAGAATATTTTCAAAACAGATTAATCGAAATATACTGCAGAAGTAAAGCATCAGTGAAGTTCTAAAGTTCAACTATAGATAGAGGCTTAATGCTGAAGAATAAAGTATCGAAAATCACAAAAGGGTCATACACTTCCAAAGCAACAAACACCCAAATTTTCATAGAAGTCAATTGTGAGTTTTAGCTTTCAAGAAGCAAATACTCGTGTTATTTTCTTTCCACTGTGGCAAATCTAAGTTGTTGAAGTAGAGTCTACAATCTGAGGGAGTCAGTAGAGGTAGCAGGGTACTTGGCAATTAGATAGGGTTGTATCTAAGTTGTTGAAGTAGAGTCTACAAACTGAGGGAATTAGAAAGGGTAGCAAGGTACTTAGCAATTAGATTCATAGTGTTGTGATTTCTTCTATTATCTGGGGTTGTCAGACTGGCTGAAGACAAGGTTGTTTTCCTCAAGAAGTCTAGGATTGTTAGACTATTGAGAAGACTGACTTGGAGGATCAGTAGCAAGGTTGTAATTCAAGATTGAATTAGTGAAATTCTTCAAGGCGAAGGGACTGGACGTAGCCTCGTTAACGGTGAACCAGTATAAAATCTGTGAGTTTTTATTTTATTGTTATCCGCTGCTAACTCTGTTTTTAATTATACATCAAGTTTTGTTTTAAAAATATAAAAACAGGAAAAGTAATCAAGTTAAGTCAAACACACAATTCAACCCCCCTTCTCGTGTTTGCACCTTCACCTCCCAATTACGATTGAAGAGATTTTACCAAGACTAGATTATAAAAAGTGAGATTCACCACACCCCTAAGCTTCATGGCCGAGATTATCCCCTACGTCCCAACCATGAAAGAATCAGAGGATCCAAGATTATTGGTAAACCACAGAGCTAACATCCATGATCATCACATAAGACACCAACACAAGAAGATTTCTACCAGCCATTACAAACATTTCCATTCACAATACACATGACCCAACCATTATCAGAGGTCTTCGGAAAGTTGATAGCTTACACTTCAAGTCAATAGATGAGAGTTGATGATGAAAAGTCACCATGTATTCTTCTTATCACGAAGCAAATAGTACAATAACATTCATCTACCTCTAGCAAAAGTCAACTATCAGTCAAGACTTTGATGATCATTTGATCAAGATCCTCTAGAGAAAAGTCAATGATATTCAAATGAAACAATATTCTGATAAAGTCTTTATCTGAAAAAAGTCAATGCCTTTGGATAATTAAATCAAGACAATAACATTTAAAAGAATCAGTTAATGAGAAAATCAATAATGAAGAAATCATTTAATCGTCTGAGTGCAAAATTTCCTGAAGAATTCATTTTGATCCCATGGTCGAAGTGTCACAAAAGAGGGATGTTATTCCTTTGAATAATACAATGAATAGTGCATCTCTCTCAACGACTTATTGTACTATTGCAATGTGGGGACATAGACCTTACTAAGAAAAGGAAGAAAAAAAAATGAAAAAAGGAAAATAAAAGCCACAGTAAATGTGTTGAGAACCACCACTATCGCTCTAGTTTATTTTATTTTTTATTTTTAGGCTAAATAGCACTCGTGGTCCCTTAAATTAATTTCAGTTAACGTTTTAGTCCTTTATCTTTCTTTTTTCCCGATTTGGTCCTTTATTTTAATTTTAAGTGAAAATTTAGTCTTTTATGTTTTAAAATGTTAACAATATTATCCTTTTTTTTTTACAAAAATTCAAAAAATTCATCAAAATTTTCAACCAAAACCCATAAAATTAATTATATTCTTTAATATAATACAAATTTCATCAAATTCGTAACTCAAATATTCAAATAAACTCATATTTTTATTCTTTATTTGATTTTTAAAATTCCATCTCTAACAACATCAAATAAAAAATGAAAATATGAGTTTATTTGAAGATTTGAGTTACGAATTTGATAAAATTTGTATTATATTAAAGAATATAATTAATTTTATGGGTTTTGGTTGAAAATTTTGATGAATTTTTTAATTTATTGTAAAAAAAAAAGGATAATATTGTTGACATTTTAAAACATAAAAGATCAAATTGTCTCTTAAAATTAAAATAAAGGACCAAATCGGGAAAAAAAATATAAAGGACTAAAACATTAACTGAAATTAAGTTAAGGGATCACGAGTGTTATTTAGCCTATTTTTTACTAGAAAAAATTTCGGTGAAACCTTGATTATGACAAAGATCCCCACATTACCCTCGTTGCTCCAAAAACTTTCCAAGATACACATATCATAAGCAATCTTTGAGTTATAAATCTACTTATCAAGAGTTATGACAAGTTCATCCTCCGTCGTTGCATCACTCTTAAGACAAAAAATACATATAATATGAAAATTTGTATACATGTTGTTCCTCACTTAGTATCATGTCAGCTTTATTGGCTAAATATTTGATAGCAGCATTTGTTTCTTGTTTCTGCAACATCTAAATAGATCATTCAAGATGATTTTGTAAAGATTGTCCAGAGGCGAATTTCATATGTCAGAGAGGCAACCTGTGGGTGACCAGCGTCTCTATGAAACATGTTCAACGTCACCTTGTATTCTTCTATGATTCTCCAAGCTTTACGAACGTTTTCTCCCACTTCTAAATAGAAAGATTTATTTCTGGAATACCATATTATATAGCAAATAGAAAGAATAAAATCAATAACATATGAGGGGATATGGATATAATATTTTCAAGCCAATTAGGGAAGGTAGAAGATGATTGATCAAACTTGTTTTGCCCAAGGGCATCCACATAATACATAAGTGATATCCTCATCCTCTTCGTTGCAGCAAGGTCATAAAGAATCAATTAGGACACCTCTTCTAATAAGATTCCTTCTAACAAGTAACCCATTGTGTAGAATTCTCCAAGCCAAGTTCACATGTTTAGAGATCGTGTTGAAACTCCACAACTTTGTCCAACACACATATTTGGGCTCATGGTGTCGCGTCTGGACTATCTACAAAAAAATAGTTGCCACCAATTTTATTTTATTTAAGGAAAAATTGGATAAAACCCTAAATATTAATCTTGAACCAAAAACTTGGATTTAGAAGTCCATTATGAGTAGGAAAAGTATTAACACCATATATCTTCCGTTAAAATGGTTACCTTATAATTAATTATATATAAACTAATATTTATTTTACCCCAAAAAATAATAAAAAATAAAATAAATTATTTATATTAATCAAATGAGAAACAAAATATTTTTTTATTAATTGGTTTAACAAGGGAAGACTTTGCTCTCCTATGTATCTCAAGTGCAATAAAAAAACCAAAACACATGTATTTTTTATAGTAAAAAATATTTGTATGGGAATCGATTTTATTATTAATCAATTTTATTAATCTTTTAAAAAAATATAAAAATAATAATTAAATAAATTGATAAAATAATGCAAGAGAGGTGATGTTTCTCTCACGGTTGGATATTGGTTTTTAAGCCGTCTTTTTATTTGTATTTGTTTTAAAGTTTAAAAATTCGATTTTATTTAAAAAGGAAGGCAAGACCAATTACTCTAATGAATAGACTAGGGTTTTAACTCAAATGGGTCAGTATGACCCACTATTCCTAACTCACGCTACGGATTGCAGAAAAAAAAGAAAAGAAAAAAAGAAGTTGACGCAATGAAGGGAAGAAAGGAAATGCAGATCAGCCGGACAATGTGTGGTAGCGGCAATGCAAAATAGGATGGGACTCATCACTACGACGGTGCGCGGAAGAACGTGACGGCGTAAGACACGCGAGTCAATCAGCGGCGGCGGTCGACTAATTGTCTCAGTTTATTTTTTGTTTAATCAAATAATAATAATAATAATAATAATGCAAGAGAATAATATATTGGTTAGAAAGGAAAAATAAACAAGAACATGTTAGTGGTCGCATCATAGGAATATTAAGTATTAATTAATTAAAATTACAAAAAAGAATTATAGAGATTTTATACAATTGGAGGTAACGTTGTTTTCCGATTTTAAAAAATGGTAAAGAACGAAGTAAACGTAATAAAGAAAATATTGTTACAAAGTTATTTTTTATTTGATGACATACACTTATTTTAAATACAAATGAAAATGAACAACGGAATAAAACAGTGTTTCACAATTGTAACTTACTTTGATTTATTAAAATTAAATTATAGAAAATTAACTACTTTATCATTTTTCAAGAATAAGGTTTTGTATTATTATCAGATAATTGATATAGTATGTGCATTTTATTTTTAACGTGTATTTTATTTATAATATAAATAAATGTATTTTTTTTCTTTAAAAATAAACAAAATTTGAATATATCATAAACAAAAAGAATATGAATATGCTAAATTTTTTTAACGTGTTACATTGTTTAAATAACCATATATGTAATAATTTATATTTTAATAAATAAAATTGACCGCAAAATAGGATATAGTCCAATGGAAAATAGAAGGAGTTGCTAATTTTATTTGCAAATAAAACTAACGGAAAAATAGGAGAGAGTTGTTAATTTATTTGCTACTACAAAATAAATAGAAAGTTGTTAAAATATTATATCATGTTCTTTTCTTTGTTCTATAAGATATTCAAATTCGGTTTCCTTTTTTTTTTTAAAAAAAAAAAAGAAAGATACATTTATTTACAATATTATAATGAAATAGACGTAAGGAATAAAATGAAGGAAATATAGGTTGTCTGATTATAATCTAATAATATTCAAATGTTACCAAAAATACTACTAAGTCTATATTTTTTGGGTACTTTTTTTTACTAATTTTAATTAATTTTATAATATTTTTAAATATTTATTTATTATTTTTTGTTTATTATATCAATTATTAAATAAATAAATTTAAAAATATATATGCGAATAAGGTTGCATATCTAGTATGCGATCAAGTACAAAGTTCAATTTTTTTTTGCTTCACGCGTCGCATCCCCAAGATGCGAACTCTTAAAAACTTAATAAATATAACATTTTAGTATATTAGTGTCAAAGTAAAGTATTTTACATAGAAAAAAAAATAAAAATAGAATATATATATATATATATATATATATATATATATATATATATATATATATGAAAAAAATCACATGTTCGGTGTCCTTCATTTTTGATCGGTAACTTTTTCATGGATTAAGGAGAATAAACATTTAAATTAAAATACCAATTATTATAAAGAAATATCCACAAAAATGATTTAAAATTCTATCACACCATCCAAAAAAATAAAATAAATAAGTAGAAAGGACGTACCAAAGACCGATTGGTGCATTGCCTTTTGCAAGTGTTTTTTTTCTAAAACTCTTTGTTCTTATCTCTTATTTATAGTTAGAAATTAGGTTAAGTATTTTTAAAACATAATAATTTCCACTAATACTCGTTAAGATAAATTTTAACGTTTTCAAAATCCTACTTTAATTACTTAAGATTTAATTTTTAATTAACAAATCATACCAGAAATTCAATATTTGATTGTTTATTTATTGATTTTTGTTTTTTTTTTATAAATAAAAACTATGTTTTTTTTTAAACTTTCCAAGATACCATACACTGAAATTTATATACTAAAATACTCTACTTTTTTTTACCTTCAGGATGTTGCATTTTTGCCCTGCGACTACTTAAAGGATGATTTTTTTTTTCTAGTAGAAAGTCGCATTCTTGGGATGCAACCATCTACTACTTTTTATTATTTTATTTTAACAAAACAATAATATAGTAAGAGGTCATATCTCTGAGATGCGACCTCCTATTGGAGAAAAAAAATCATCCTTCAAGTGGTCGCAGAGCGGGAATACGACCTCTTGAAGGTCCAAAAAAGTAAGGCAATTTGGTATATAAATTTCAATATAGGATATTTTAAATTTTTTTTTAAAAAAAAAGAGATATAAAAGAAAAAAAACCTAAAAACTATTTATTTAATATTTTTGTTTTAAGAGAAATGAAAAGTCTAAAAAATCTCTTATGCTTATTTTTGTAAAGAATTAAAAAGAGCGAACATAATTAAGCATAAACACAAGATGAGAGGTAGGCCCTACAAATAGTAAAAATATCTTTTTTGTGAGGGCCTCGATAAATTTGGTCATTTTGTCCAACAATAGGTAGTTGGAGGATTTGCATAACTTGAAATGGCACAAAGGTGCAGGTTACTAGTTGTCTATTTTAAATACTAAGGTATTGGTGAATCACTTGCAACACATAAGAGAGAGCCATGAGTAGGGATTTAGGGGTCACACCTTATAACCATTTTAAGGCGTAAACATTTATCTTTTCAAATATTAATATAGTGAAATGTACTCATTTTCCATAAATAACCCTTTTTTGAGTATCCACGTGTCAGTGTGAATACTTCTCTTATATAACACAATCTTACTATATAAATAAAGTAAACAAGTAATGCTGTAAAAAATTTAAGCTTTTGTAAAAAAAAAAAATAGTTTATTACATTTATAAAATTATGACTAAATAGCACCCATAGTCTCTTAACTTAATTTCAGTTAACGTTTGTTCTTTATCTTTTTTTTTCTCGATTTGGTCATTTATTTTATTTTAAGTAACAATTTGATCCTTTATGTTTTAAAATGTCAACAATGTTATCTTTTTTTTTTACAAAAATTCAAAAAATTCATCAAAATTTTCAATCAAAACTCATAAAATTATTTGTATTCTTCAATATAATACAAATTTTTATCAAATTCGAAACTCAAATCTTCAAATAAACTCATATTTCTATTTCTAACAATATCAAATAAAGAATGAAATTTTTGTATGAGTTTATTTGAAGATTTGAGTTACGAATTTGATGAAATTTGTATTATATTAAAGAATATGATTAATTTTATGGGTTTTGGTTGAAAATTTTGATGAGTTTTTGAATTTTTGTAAAAAAAAAGATAATATTGTTGACATTTTAAAACATAAAGGATCAAATTGTTACTTAAAATTAAAGTAAAGGACCAAATCGGAAAAAAAAAGATAAAGGACTAAAACGTTAACTGAAATTAAATTAAGGGACCACGAGTGCTATTTAGCCTAAAATTATCTTACATGCCAACAAATGAGTCAATCTATATCCCGCCTAGTTCAACTTCTTATTCATTCATATAATTGATGTACTAAATATTATTTTCTTACTATATATAAAAGAGTTGCTATAATTAGTTATAACATTGTATCATTGTTTTTCTTTTTTGTATTTTAAAGAATATCAACCTCATTTCATTATCAATTAATCGGAAAAAAAGAATATATTGTTAATAATATATATATATATATATATTGTTATATATATATATTATTAACAATATATTTCAAAATAACATGTTCAATTTATTTTATTTGTACAATCAACACTTACTTTTGGAGTGTAGTAACATTCCTAAAATGCGTTAAGTTCAATTTTAATTGACAAATACTGATATTATTAAATTGGATGTTATGTTTTGATATCGAACTTCGAATTTCACAATTGTATAAGTTAATTATGATTGTATTTACTATCTCTTTTACAACAAAACAAAAAACATTATTAAAAATCAAAATTTAAAATTATTTCTCTAACATAGTCGTGATTTATATACATATGGCCAATTATTGGGCTGTGAAAACAGTCCAATATCATAGGGTCTCCAATTGGTAAGAGCTCCAATTTTTATTTTTATTTTTTGTAATATAAGGGTGAATTTTTTTGTTGTTAAATATATTTTCAATTCCTACAAAATTACGACATTTTAAGTTTAGTCTTTAAAAATATTTTTTCATTTCTAATCTCTATTTTGATTTTAGAGACTTTTTTAAGGATTAAAAGTAAATTTTATAGGAACTAAAATTACAGGGACTAATTTTTTTTTTTAAATTATATACTGAGACTAAAATTAAAATTTTAAATTTTATAGGAACTAAAATTTATTTTACTCATTTTTAAATTATTAAAATTGTATTAGTTTTTATTAAGAGCCCAATTTTTAAGAATAGAACAAAACTTTTAAAATGTTTGAGACGACCCTATATATAAGATTACTGATTTATTGTAATTAACAACAATGTATTTTACTCAAGTTTTAATTAACAACCTAAAATTGTATACTTTGTCATTAATATTTAAAATAACATGCTTATATAGAATATTTCATAAATAAATTAGTTTAAATAAATATATAAAATATTGTTTTATAATTGTGCAAAATTTAATATACTCTAGGCATATTTCTATATTTTTTTATAACAAAAATTTAAGAGGAAAAGAATTGTGTCCCAATATAAAGTATAGAGCGTTTATAATGAGATTTACATTTTTCTTTTTTTAATGGTATTAACGAAAATTGATCTCGTAATCTATCAAATTTAATATATGTGTTTTTACTACTAGACAAAATTATATGATTTATGTATCTCTATATTAGTATTATGACAAATTGGATAACAACGTTGTAAGGTTATTAGAGAAAAGAGAATGATAGTCAAAATAAAAAAAGATGACGAGAGAAAAAGAAATAAAATGAAAGATAGAGAGTTGCAGTTGAAAAACCTGTAATAGAAGATCCAAATTCATATTATGATATAAAGAAAGTTTAATAGATTTATAGATAAAATTATGTGTCAACATGGTTGTCATTATGACACTATAACGAATTATTCATCAATTTATAATAACTAATTCATTAATATATTATTTTTAATGGATTTTAATTGTTATATCACTAACTATCGATAATCATATTCAAATATTAAATTTCTTATATTGAACTTCTTTGACGTCACTATTTATTATTATTATTATTATTATTATTATTATAAAATTTCAACTCAATTTAAATATACAAAAAGGAAATTATATAATAGTTTATTATATATTAAAATAGAAAACTAAGATAAGATTATATAATTATGTATCAAATACATTCAAATTAATACAAAAATTAAATTCATTTGTATTTAAAACTAAAACATGTACTCGTGCTATGTATGGATAATTTATAAGTATAACATTTATATGAAAACCATATTAAAAGAAACATATACTAAACTTATGATCATGAAATAGAAAACAACAACAATAAATAATAACGTATTAATATGTCTTTAAATCTTAATTTGATTGGTAAATGTCAATATTATTGGATTGAAATTATTTTGAATGCAGAACTCCGCAGTTGTGTGAGTTAATTATGATAAAATTAATTAATTTTTTTTAAACATGTATTAACATAAAAATTTGTGAAAACTATTTCAGAGTTTTTGTTTCAAGATAACGATAAATTTTTTGAATTTATATTTAAAAAACTAATATAATTTATTAAATATTAAATAAAAAATTAAATTGTAAAAAGAAATGAATGAAATTAAGTTAAAAAAAAATAGTGTATGATCAGAAACGATGTCGTTGAGCAGAGACACTGTTGCGCAAAGATGGATAATTAAGAAGTTTTCTCATAGTGTCTAATTCTTCTTCGATCTCCTACACAGTTTCTGCATCTTCTTCACACTTCTCTCTCATCTGGTAAGCAATATTTCTTTTTCATTTTCTATTCCAAATCCCATTCTTCTTTTTCTCCCTTTTTTTGTTTCAATTGTTTTCGTTCCTCAATCATTTCTACATTTGCAGCAAACCCTGATTCGTAAATTAGGTTTTATTAATTTTACCTGTGTTTTCTGCTGCAGAATTTTATCCATGGCTAAGAGCTCATTCAAGACCGAACACCCCCTTGGTTCGTTTTTCTCATTTTTTTTTTAATTTTTTTTTTCTCAACTGTTTTTTTTTCTTTTCATTTTCATAATATGAGATAATGCATTATTATGAAAGAATTAAACTTGATACATGTGATTCTTCAGTACTACCACTCCCTTAGGTTTGTATTTGTTTGGTGTTTAATTACTTCTTCATTTGTCTTGTGTTAACTTTCATTTCTCTTTTTAGTATAAACAAAACAATGATATATGATATGTGACTATGTTGTAGCCCTTAAATACAATTTCCTTGCTTTTGTTAGTTCCTATGTTATGTTATTATTATACGCTCTGTTCCATTTAACTGTTAGTTTGTCAGTTTTTTGAAGAATTTTTTCCTATTTATTTGTCGATTTCAAAGGTCAAGACATGGTTGAACTATTATTTTGTCTACAAAACAATTAACTATTTATTGCAGAGTCAAAGGTATCATAGAAAAAAGACTTAGTTTCGTCAAAAACAACTAAATTTATTGATTGTCTTGTTTTGTGTAAAACAATCTTTAATGGCACTTAAAATGAAATGAGAGTAGTATTGCTTTTTTCGTATGGGTGGGTGTCTATATGATCTGTTACCTTCTTCCTGTGAACTGGGTTTGTTACTTTGTTTGTTGATTGTAAGATGTGCCCCCTTTTTTTATTACCTTTACATTCTTGGACGATCTGAGCTTTTTGTAATGGTAATAAGAGAACTCTTTTATCCACTAAAAACAATTCCTAAGTGTGCGGAAACTTGTATAAATTGTATTTGCTTTACACATTAGGTGATTTAGGTCCATCACATGTTCTCTAATTTATACAAACATTACATGCCAGAAAGGAGGCAAGCTGAAGCAGCTCGCATAAGAGAGAAGTATCCTGATAGAATTCCAGTAAGACCTGCTTTCTGATGTGTGTGCATACATCGTCATAATCTCATTTCCTGCTTACTAATTTTGTTGACCTTTTCATGTAGGTAATTGTTGAGAGGGCGGAGAAGAGTGATGTTCCTGAAATTGATAAGAAAAAGTTAGTTATTTATTCTTTGGAAAGTGTGACTGTTATTATTGGCACAGTTAATTTACTCCAGTTTTCTTATATAAGTGTAATCATTTGTTTGTTGGCCAAAAATCTGTCTAGTTTAGTGTATTTCCCGTATATGTCTGTGGCATCAAATTATAATGTTCTTGAGCTACCAAACCTTATTCCTCTATGTTTTTAACATGGTAAATCGAATTGTGTTCTTTTCTCAAAAATACTATTATACGATTAATGTTAAAGAATATAAAAAGCAGTATTATGATGTGTGTTGGAGCAATGAGGAGTGCTGCTATACTGAAGTACATTTATGTGTGCTTTGTATGAGCTCATTTATTTGAAAGTCCGTTAATAGATTTCAAAAGTAGAAGCTGTAAAAAAATTCCTAGTTTGATCTTACTGCGACAAAAGGGTTTTAGTTGAGGCTTTGCTAGCAATTGGGAAGTATTAGAATGTTGAGATCTCATCTCATAAAATTGCGTCTGCATTACATATTTGTACGGAATGGAGCTATGTATTCTTACACATCTACAGTGATGACTTATGACCATTACTTAATGTCATCTCACCCTCCAAAATTATAGAAAAGATGATTGTGAAAATGAATGATGGCCTTTTAAACTTAATAGTAATAAGTAACCTGGTTGGAATGTTGACCATTATCATTTAGTGGGACTTACATGGTTAACCTTCTCTATGTTTTCATATGCCTCTGCTACGTGTAACATCGGTACATTAAATTTGCATTTGTTGGAGAACATTGTCTGAGTGTTCTATTGCTCTGGGTGGACCCGTATCATCTTCATTTTCTTTATATTCATGGTGTATATTTTTTATTGTTCCCTTTTCAATGAATGTAGGTATCTTGTTCCTGCTGATTTGACTGTTGGCCAGTTTGTATATGTCGTGAGGAAGAGAATCAAACTGAGTCCAGAGAAGGCCATCTTCATTTTTGTCAAGAACGTTTTACCACCAACTGGTAATGTATAAGGTTTTTGTATGTATGGGTGTGTATATATGGTAGTATATATGAAATTTTTGTTATTTATAATGGTTATTGATATTATTGTACTTGATTTGGTGAATTGAGCAATGATGTTTTGTTTGTGCAGCGGCTATGATGTCTGCAATTTACGAAGAAAACAAGGATGAAGATGGATTTCTATATATGACCTACAGTGGGGAGAACACATTTGGGATGATGATCTAAAATGTTTCAATAATGCAGGCAGACAACCATGTGAATAGAACTTAATGAAAAACGACCATTGTGAAGAAGTCAGCTTAATTGTAAATTCTGTTGTTTAATCTGTTCCTTGTAAAAGTTTATTAGCTGATCGATGTTAGTCCTTGTGTGTATTGGTCTATTGGAACTTATTTTGGATCTGCCTTGTGTTAATCTAAAAATGTTTTCTGATTTTCGTTCATTTTCCTGTGTAAAATAATTTAATTGTTATACGTTGTTTTATTCAAAATTTGTAGGGGTGAGCTCTGTATTTGGTCATACTATAACTTTTTTTTTTAAATGGGAATGGAAGGTATATTAATTAAAATTAAAATTAAAATACTAATATATCTATTGGATTATTGGATAGTAATAATGATTTAGAGGTGGACCATCACCCATGATAAATCCTGAAGATCCCCTAAAAAATTATTTCCATTTACTTCCTAATTAATTAAATATAAATGTGAACTTGTACATTATAAAACTTTCAAACAATTACATGATACTCAATTAATGTGGTATTTTTACATTCTATTTTACCAAATCTAATCTATGGATTAGGTAATCGAGTTTATTTATTTTTTAAATTATAAAACAAATTCTATAAAAACGACTTTGCTTATTTTAAAGAGCTTTATGGTGATGCATGTGCAAAACTCATTTACATTGACGTTCTATTTTCCATTTTAAAATACAGGTTGCTTATTTTAAAATGAATATTAAGTGTTACTCGTTAAAATATAAAATATGTATAGTGATTGAATTGAATCAAATTCAATTATTAAATTTTAAAATTCTGTTAGATTGGATATGAAAAAAAAAAAAACAGCCTAATAAAGTTTTTTGGGAAAAAGGGGGCCTAAGCCCAATAGCAGATCCACGAGAAATGTACCGTGCACCCCCCACTTTATCCTCCCACCCCCATTCTTTGTGAAATGTCTTAATTGCCCTTTTCACTAATTATAAACCCATCTAAAAAAAATTACTATTCACTTTTTAACCTCTTCCATTCGAAACTTTCATAATTCACCCTACAATTCGGAACATTCAAATCTTCGAAATAAAAAAAGTACGTAATTTAGATAAATTTCGAATATTTCAAATGTTCGAGTTAAGTTTTTGTAAAATTTCGAAAGTTTTAAAGAAGGTGAAACCTTCGAAGTGAAACATTCCATAATTCATCAATACTTTCGAAATTTTTGAAAGTTTCGAAAGACATATAATTAAAAGTTTCAAACATTTTCGGAAGTTTCATTTGAAGCTGGAAGTTTCGAAGACTTTCGGAAGTTTCGTGTGAAGCTGAAAGTTTCGAACAATTTCGGAAGTTTCATTCGAAGCTGAAAGTTTCGAAAACTTTCGAAAGTTTCATTTCAAGCAGAAAGTTTCGAAAGAAATATTGAAAAATAATTAATTTTGTCTTTTAAATATTGTATTTATATTATTATTATTAATTAAATAGAGTAAACTTTTTGGAATCATACATGAGTAGAGGTGAGGTTCCTGCTACAACGACGACTATAGATTCTACAGATAAATTTATCACTGATCAAGTATTTTTACCGATAATTAATTTTAGAAGTTTTAGTTTTAATGTATTAACATGTATTGATGTTTTATTTGAAATATATGTTGTAGATATTCCCTCTCGAGAAACTGTATTTGAATGGGCAAAAAAAATTGGAATGCAAAATGAAATTTTAATTGTTACCATTCGATCATATAAAGCACTGAAAAAGAGAGGTAGAAAAGACAAATTAATTTTGGGATGCGAAAGAGGCGGAAGATATAAATCAAAATCAAAATCAATTGTAACATGTTCTCAAAAGGAAAACTGTCCGTTTAAACTCAAATGTATACGGTCGAGTTTGGGTGAAGGATGGAAAATTAGTGTTCGTTGTGGAACACACAATCACGATTTAACCGATTCTCTAGACAGTCATTCATATTTGGGGCGTCTAAATGAAGAGGAGAAATTTTTTGTCAATGACATGACAAAGTATAAGCTTCAACCAAGGTTCACTTTGAATGCTTTGAAAGAGAAAAATAAAGATAATGTCACAATTTCCACTCAAATATATAAAAGCAAGGAGTACTTATCGATCATCTTTGAGAGGTTCGTACACAGAAGTGCAACATTTGTTGAAGTTAATACAAAATGAAAATTATGTCCATGGACAAGAAGACGGAATAATTCAGATGTTCTAAGAGACATATTTTGGACGCATCCTGATTGTATAAAGTTGTTGAACACGTTTCATTTTGTTTTGATATGTGATAGCACATACAAAACAAATAGATATCGGTTACCGTTGCTTGAAGTTGTCGGTGTAACATTTACTGGTTTGACATTTTCGATTGCATTTGCCTATTTGGAACAACAGCGACAAGATAACTTCATCTGGGCATTTGAAAAGGTAAGAGAGTTGTTCGTATCTGAAAATTTAATTTCTAAAGTTGTTGTGATGGATAGAGATCTTGTCATGATGAATGCTATTGGTGTTGTATTTCCTACTTCAATTCATTTGCTGTGTCGTTTTCATATTAAAAAAAATGTTGGGGCAAGATGCAAACAATATGTGAGTAAGGATAGACAAGATGAAATAATGGATTTATGAGAAAAAATTGTATTTTCGGCTAGTGTGGAGGAGTATGATCATCACTTGCAACACTTTGAGCTAGTGTGTGCCGATATTATTCTTTTTGTTGATTATATTAAAGATTCATGGTTGACACCTTACAAAGAAAGATTTGTCATGGCTTGGATGAATAGAGTGATGCATCTAGGGAACACAACGACCAATAGGTATTTTTAAATAATGATTTGTATTGTTTTAGAAAAATGATTTAGTAATTTATGTGATTTGTTTTAATTTGTGTTATTTAATTTATTTGTAGAGCTGAGTCTGCTCATTGGAGATTGAAAAACATGTTGCAGACTAGTAAGGGAGACTTGTGTAAAAGTTGGGATGCTGTGAATATGATGTTGAAGAACCAATTGTGTAGCCTCAAATCAACTTTTCATAAATCTATTCTCGATGTGGAGCATGGGTATAATTCACTATTCTATCAGTGATTACATCATTGTGTATCAAGGAAATGTTTTGAAATGATTGACAAACAATTAAAGAGGGTGAAGATTGTAGGTACTGACAAAATAAAATGTGGTTGCTCAATCAGAACAACTCATGGATTACCATGTGCTTGTGAGTTGGCAAAATTGCATATGTCTGGTAATGTTATTCCCTTAAATAGCATTCATATTTTTTGGAGAAAATTAAGCATTGAGCAAGAATTGGAGGATGAAGAATCTTTATCAGATTATGACTTTTCAGAAGAGTTGGAAGCAATGAAGGCATACGTGAAGAAACAAGATATTGTTGGTCAAAGGATATTCAGGGCAAATGTGCGTGAACTTGTATTTCCATAAACAACAACAATGGTTCCACTGTTGGAACCAAGTTGGTTCTAAGTACTTAGGATTTTGATGTTTACAAAAGCACTCCATGTAATCTTATTTTGTACCTTGAATTATTACATTAAATGCCACCAGAAGATGAAGTTTCTAGAGGCAGAAGATGAAGACATCAAATAATGCATCCAGAAGGTACCAGAGGATGCATCCTGAAATTACCAGAGGATATCTTTGCTGGCCCAGATCAGAAGGAAGCAAAGTCAGAAGGAGACCTGGACCAGACCAGAAGGAAGCCTGCCAGAGGGAGACTTGATCTAGACCAGAAGGAATCATTAGTCAGACTTAGTCCAAAAGTTATTCTGACCAGAAGATGGCCTGGCAGTGAAATGATAAACAGCCCAGACTTGATCCAAACTTAATCAGAGGATAAATTAATGAGTCCAGAACAAGAGATTCAATCCAGATTTGACCCAGATCAGAAGATAGCATGATTCAGGGTATGAAACTAAGTCCAGACCAGAAGAAATGATGTCTAGATTTGATCCAGTTTTAATTTCAGTTTAAATCAGAAGGTAAAATTCAGAAGGTAAAATGTCAAGACTAAAATATTATTTGTCCAGTTTTAATTTCAGTTTAATTCAGACCCAGTTCAGAATTGGTCCATATCAGAGGGAAAAGGTTCAGATCAATGGTCAATATTTAAGTATATGGCCCTGTGTTGGCTGAGATCAGAAGATCAGACCATGGCCTAGTGTTGGCCGAAATCAGAAGGTCAGAATGTGTGGTCCAGCATTGGCCGAGATCAGAGGATCACAGCAGATCAGTTTGCAAGTCCAGGTTGGCCGAGATCAGAAGATTAGAAAGTGTGGTCCAGGGCTGGCCGAAATTAGAGGATCACAACAGATCACTTAGTATGGTCCAGATGTGGACGAGAGCAGAAGATCAAAGGGTTGAGATTTTAATCATGATGATAATCGGTGGAGATTTGATTAAATTTGATAAAAGTATTAAAAAGGATTTGATACAAAAATAAATTGAAGTCTTGTGGAATTCAGAAGCTATTGGCGGGAAGAAAGATTTGTTCCAGAATTAATTAAAGTGAGAATTGGTCAAAGTTATTTTTGAAAGGCAATCTCGAGAATAAAAAGATATATTTTTTATTTAAGTGAAGCCCGATTGGTCAAGTTATTTTTGCAAGAGAATCCAGCAAGATATAGCTTGAATTTAAGCTTGGAAGAGACCCTAATCTGCATCTATAAAAGGAGGCTCAAGGCAGAATACTCAGCATCGAAAATAAAAAAAGAGTCGTGCACTTCCAAAAGCAAACACTCGAGTTTTCAGTGAGGTTAATTGTGAGTTCCAGCTTTTCAGAAGCTAGCACTCGTGTTATTTTCTTTCCCTTGTGTTAGATCTAAGTTGTTGAAGTAGAGTCTACAATCTGAGGGAGTCAGAAGGGGTAGCAGATTACTTGACAATTAGATTCAAGGCGTTGTAATTCCTTCTACAATCTGGGGTTGTCAGATTGGTAGGAGAAGACTTGACTTAAGAAGTCAAGGTGCTGTATTCCTCAATAGTCTAAGATTGTTAGACTGTTTGAGAAGACTGACTTGGAGGGTCAGTGGTATTGTTGTAATTCAAGGTTTTGAATGAGTGAAATCCTTCAAGGTGAAGGGACTGGACGTAGCCTCGTTAACGGTGAACCAACATAAAATTCTGTGTTTTATTTGTATTTTATATCCGCTGCTAACTCTGTTTTATTTATACATCAAGTTTTGGTTTAAAACTGCAAAAACAGAAAAAATAATCAAGTTAGTCAAACACAATTCAACCCCCCCTTCTTGTGTTTGCACCTTCAATTGGCATCAGAGCTCGGTCTCAAGGCTGAGCACTTAACTAGTGTTTGAGGAAAGGTCCAAGGGGTCAACAACATGGCAGAATCCAAAGATGATTTTGGAGGCAACATCAACAGACCACCACTGTTTGATGGAGACAGGTTTGAGTATTGGAAGGACAGAATGAGAAGTTTCTTCATATCTCAAGATCCTGAATTATGGAAGCTGGTAGTCAAAGGATACACCGCACCTACTGTTCCAGGATATCCAACTAAAGAACTGGACATGGAAGATATGAAACTAGACCAAAAAGCATACAAACTGCATCACAAAGCCAGAACCATCATGATCAGTGCCATCACATTCAAGGAATTTGACAGATGCACAGATAAAGAAACAACAAAGAGCATATTCGACAGTCTGGTTCAGACCTATAAAGGAAACCAGTAGGTTCAAGAAACAAGGGCTAACATACTGGTCAAACAGTATGAGATGTTCAAGATGGAAGATGATGAAGACATTGATGGAATGTTCTGTAGATTCCATACTCTGATATCTGGACTGAAGGTCTTGAAGAAAAGCTACACAACAACAGATCATATCAAGAAGATTCTAAGAAGCTTACCAACCAAGTGGAGACCAATGGTTACTGCAGTTCAGCAAGCCAAAGATCTGAATAACTTAAGACTTGAAGATCTGATCAGCTCACTCAAGTCTCAAATAGAACTGGAAGCAGATGAACCAAAGAAGAAGAATCTGGCCCTGAAGTCGAAACAGAAGAAAGCTGCAAGGATAGCACCAGAATCAGAGGATAGCGATAGTGACTTTGATGATATGGCTTACTTAACCAAACAGATGGTTAAGATATGGGAAAACAGGAAGAAAAGAGGTTCCAAGAAGAAACATAACAGCAAAGGAAAGGAAGAATCTGACAAGAAGAGCATCATCTGTTATGGATGCAATGAACCTGGACATATCAAGTCAGAATGTCCAAATCTGGAAAAAGACAAACAACACAAGAAGAGTTCCATATTCAGAAAGAAGGGTCTGATGGCAGCCTGGGATGTATCAGAATCAGAAGAAGAATCGTCTGATGAAGAAGAGGAAGAAACAACAATGATGGCACACATCAGGTCTGCCTCTAGATTTCACAAAGGCACAAGTTCAGGAAGGAAAGCAGGCAGAAGGAAGAATGATGAAAGCAGTCATTCAGGCAAGTTTGGAAGCACATCAGAGGAAGCGATTCTGGCTCTGATGGCTCATACCAACTCAAGTTCTGGATACAGCTCAGACCCTGGAACAGATTCAGAAGATGAAGACAATGAGGTATTTTCTGATCTCTCTAAATATGAATTAATTGAGGCTGTAAAAGATTTTTTAAATGCAAACAATAAGATGTCTTTAAAACTGAAAACTCTTAGGGAAGATAAGAAAAATCTGACCAAAGAAGTACAAGTCTTAAAGAATCAAAATTCTGAGTATGCAACTGAAAACAAGGATTTTAAAACTGAAGTTGCAAGACTCAAATCTGAAAACCAAACTCTCAAAAGTAACATTTGTTCCACTTCCGAAACTGTTTGTGAATTTGATATGCATGAGCAATTTTTTCAAAACTTTATTTCTAATGGAATGGAAAGAAGTAAATATGCATCTATGATTTATGGAAACAGTAACATTGGAAAGAGAGGTCTTGGTTTTACAGAAATTGTTGCTGAAACTAAAAATGTTCATTCTGATGTTCTATGTACTATTTGTGCTAAGGATGGTTACTCTGAATTATCTTGTCCAATGGTAAAATCTGAACAAGATTAGAGAACTGTTAAAACTAACAAACCTGGACCTAATCAGATTTGGGTACCAAAAGATCAAATTGTCTATGTTGCAGATATTCTGAGAAACCAGAAGGAGACACCAACAATGGTGCCTGGACAATGGATGTTGGCAATGCACAAGCAGAAGAAGGTTTATGTTCCAACATCTACCAAACAAAAGCCAATTGACTATGGTAGAAGAAGAATTGGTCAACACAATACCTATCAGAACCAGAAGCACAGGAGGAACAGGAAATATCAAAGAAATCACACACATCACACGAATCAGAATTGGAACCAGTATCAGAAGAACTGGAACTGTAACACCCCGAGTTTAAAACAAAGCGCGGGTGTATTTTTTTTTTAAAAATAATTAAAATGAGTTTTTTTTTTAAATTAATATCAAGGGAATTAAAATAAAATCAGTTCATTTTCAAAGGTTATCACCCAATTAGTGTGAGAGTGCAGAATAATACAGCGGAAAAAGTAATACATTAATTCCAAAAATAAAATTACATTTCCCAAAACTCAAGACCCTATACAAAATTCTAGACTGATCATGCACTAAGCTACAGTAGCACGGTCTCCACCGTATCCTCTATAAGTCTCGTCTTCAGCCAACCGTCCGTCCCTTTGCGTTGTCCACGTAGACTCCGTACGTAAAGATCAAGGGAATATACCTTCGAAAACCAGTGAAATTCAACACCTTTCAAAATTGTTTCCTTTTAAATAGACAACCAAAAACAGATTCAGTACTTTTCCAGACAGTACCATCCTCATTCAAAATCCCTTTTTCTTCTTAAATCATCAACATTACCAGAATCACTCAAAAAAAAAACAGAATCAGAATCATCAACACCAAATCATCGAGAACTTCAAACCAACAGAATAACACACAACATTTCAGCTTTCACACATATCAGAAGTACATGCAAGTATTTCAACTTTCACAACACATCAGAAGAACATGCAAGCATTTCAGCTTTCACAACACATCAAAATAACATGCAAGCATTTCAGCTTTCACAACTCATCAAAATAACATGCAAGCATTTCAGCTTTCACAACACATCAGAAGAACATGCAAGCATTTCAACTTTCACACATATCAGAATAACATGCAGCATTCACAGAGCAGCAACACACAAACAGAATGCATTTTTGCATTTCAAAACCATTTTTAAAACAATTTTATGAACATGCATTTTTAAATCATGTTTGAAATAACATTCAAGACATTTTTCCACTTTCCCACATAAATAGCACATCTTTAGTGTATTCAGCTCAAAACAGAATCATCACAGAGCTTTAAAACGTCAAAAATACATTTTTTTCCATTTCTTTCAAGCATAGGCAAACCAGTTTCAAAACAGTCATGAAAACACTAGTAATGCCATAAAAATTATACACTTACAGCCCTAATGCAACTAGAAAGTTGGAAGGTGCCCTTACCCTTGTAGCGTGTTCTGCTTCTGCTAAAGTGTATGTGTCCAGAAACGGCGAAACTGCAACTGGTGTTTGCTGCTGCGAAACTAGGTTCTTTAGCTTCATAATGGTATGGGAAATAACTTTTGTACTGGGGTTTTGGTGTTTCAGTGTTTGGATGTTCCAGTAATGATACTTTGAAGAGTTCCCTCTCTTCTTCTTTTATAACTGTGACTGGAAATGGGAAGGCAGAAAACAGAGACAGAATGGGAGGGAAAAATGGGTTACTATTACATGCAGTATGGGCAGTGAGGAAGGAGGGATGGTGTTCTGATTTCACCATCATGCTCACCCTATTTATAGGCTTTTGGTGGTGCCACCTCACCCCAAAATAATATTAAGATAAGGCTGGGTTCTTCAGCACTTAATTACCTTGTAATTAGCCACTAATCCTCAATTAATTGTCCAATTAATTTAATTACTCATAACTAAATTAATTTAATCTTCACCCAATAATTTTTATTTCATCCTCCAAAATAAATATTTATATATATATATATTCACTCAAACATACATATATTAAATATTTTACAATTATCCCCAAAAGTACAATTAAAATTAATTCCATAATTTTAATTAAAAATTAAGGGTCTTACATTACTCCCCCCCTTAAATTAGTTTCGTCCTCGAAACTACATATCAGTAAACAACTGAGGATATTGTTCCCTCATCTTACTCTCCAGTTCCCAAGTCGCGTCTCCTGTAGTCGGATTCCAAATCACTTTGACTAGTGGGACTTCCTTGTTCCTCAACTGTTTAATCTTCCTGTCTTCAATCCTTACAGGCAATACTTCAAAAGACAGGTTGTCCCTCATCTGAATTGTATCTGGCTCGATCACATGTGACGGGTCTGCAATGTATTTCCTTAGCTGCGACACATGAAATACGTCATGAATATTGGACAGTATTGGAGGTAAAGCAATCCGATAGGCCAATGGTCCAATACACGCAGTAATCTGGTATGGTCCAATAAATTTCGGAGTCAACTTTCTTGACTTAATAGCTCTGCCAACACCAGTTGTAGGCGTGACCCTGAGAAATACATGATCACCCTGCTCAAATTCCAAAGGTCTGCGACGCTTGTCCGCATAACTCTTCTGACGATCTTGCGAAATCTTCAATTTCTCTTGTATCCTCTTGATTTTCTCTATAGTTTGCTCCACCATTTCAGGTCCAACAATCATACTCTCTCCGTCCTTATACCAGCATAAGGGCGTCTGACACCTGCGTCCATACAAAGCCTAATAGGGTGCCATTCCAATACTTGCGTGAAAACTGTTGTTGTAAGTGAATTCAATCAATGGCAGCACTTCATCCCAGTTTCCTATGTCATCCAACACGCATGCTCTCAATAGATCTTCCAATGACTGATTTGTTCTCTCAGTTTGTCCGTCTGTTTGTGGATGGTAGGCTGAACTCAATTTCAGTTTTTGTCCCCAAAGCTTCATGCAACGCTCCCCAAAAATGAGATGTGAACTTTGGGTCACGGTCCGATACTATACTTGATGGAACGCCGTATAACCTCACAATCTCAGCGATGTAGATCTCTATCAACTTATCTACTTTATAAGTGGTCATTACCGGTAGGAAATGTGCGGAATTGGTCAATCGATCTACTATTACCCAAATAGAATCATTCTTTTTCCTTGTCTTGGGCAGTCCTGTTATGAAGTCCATGGAAATGCTGTCCCACTTCCATTCCGGTATGTCCAAAGGTTGCAGCATTCTAGCAGGTCGTTGGTGTTCCACTTTCGCTTTCTGACAAGTCAAACAGGCTGATACGTACTCCACTTTTCTTCATTCCTGGCCAGCAGAAATTTTGCCTTAAATCCTGGTACATCTTGGTCGCTCCAGGATGAATACTTAACTTACACTTATGAGCCTCTTCCAAAATTGCTCTTCTCATCTCTGCAACTTCCGGTATACAAACCCTTCCGTTACATCTCAGAATATCATCTGTTCCGATGCTGAATTCAGTGGTCTGTCCTTGCGCTATCAGATTCCTCTTTTCTTGGATCAATGCGTCATCTTGCAAGTTTGCAATCTCCTCCAATAATCCACTTGAAATTGTTATCATTCCACACTTTATCATTCCTGGTGCAAACTTTACGTCCAAATGTAGATCTCTAAATGCTTCCCACAACTCCTGTTGTCTGGCCATTATCATGGAAGATATTGACACGCTCTTCCGACTCAATGCATCAGCCACCACATTGGCCTTTCCAGGGTGGTACTGCAATGAAAAGTCAAAATCCTTGAGAGTCTCCATCCATCTTCTCTGACGCATGTTCAATTCCTTCTGATCGAACAGATACTTCAAGCTTTTATGGTCGCTGAACACCGTGAATGTGCATCCATATAAGTAGTGTCTCCAAACCTTTAACGCAAATACTACTGCAGCAAGCTCTAAATCATGAGTGGGGTAGTTCCGTTCATGAGTTTTCAACTGTCTTGAGGCGTAAGCTACAGACTTCTTGTGTTGCATCAAAATACATCCCAAACCTTGGTGAGATGCATCGCAGTAAACTTCATATGGTTGCTCTGGCTGTGGCAATACTAACACTGGTGAGGTTGTCAACTTTTCCTTTAGCAACTGAAAACTCTCCTCACACTTCTCCGTCCATGCAAACGGCTGATTCTTCCTGGTGAGTTGTGTCAGAGGAGCTACAATCTTAGCAAATCCTTCAATAAATCTCATGTAGTATCCTGCTAGTCCGACAAAACTCCTTATGTCTGTGACAGTCTGGGGCTGTTTCCAGGCAAGAATTGTCTCAATCTTTGCCGGATCAATAGCGATTCCTTCTTTCGTTATCACATGTCCCAAAAAGTTCACTTTCTTTAGCCAAAACTCGCACTTCGACAAATTGGCAGAGAGTTGCTTCTCGCGTAAGACTTCAAGAACTTGGCGTAAGTGCTCTTCATGTTCTTCTCCATCATTTGAATAAATCAAAATATCATCGATGAATACCACCACGAACTTATCCAAAAACGGGCTGAATATCCTATTCATATAATCCATAAATATTGCTGGTGCATTCGTAACTCCAAAAGGCATAACGAGATATTCATAGTGTCCGTAACGAGTCCTGAAAGCAGTCTTTTGAATATCTCCTTCTCTTACTTGAATCTAATGGTATCCCGACTTCAAATCAATCTTTGAAAACACTGTTGCTCCCCTCAATTGTTCCATTAAATCATCGATGCGTGGTAATGGATAACGATTTTTGATAGTCACCTTGTTCAGTTGCCGATAATCCACACATAAACGCGAACTTCTGTCCTTTTTCTTAACCAACAACACCAGAGCTCCCCAGGGTGTCACACTTGGTCTAATAAATCCTTTCTCCAATAATCCTTCAATTTGACCTTTCAGCTCATTTAATTCCAATGGCGACATCCGGTACGGCGCAATGGAAATAGGTCCAGTCCCGGGATGTAAATCAATGAAGAATTCCACCTCTCTTACCGGGGGTAATCCTGGAATTTCCGTCGGAAATACGTCCGAATATTCTTTGACTAACATCACATCTTCTATGTTCACATCCATCTTGGTCTCCATGTTAGCCAATGATAAAAATTCCTGAGTTCCTTCTCTCAGAGATACTTCGAGTTGGTTAGCAGCCAAATACTGAACGACTCCCAATTCACTTCCTTGTGAGCTGATCCTATTAGAAACCTTGTACTTCTCCACTAGTACTCTGCATCCCATATCAGTAGATACGTGGCATAGTTGACCTTCACCGCTGCTCTGTAGTTAATCAGCTCGAGGATTTTCTCCATCTCTTGAATCCACTGGTTCGCTCTTTCTGGACCCTCATCACCCTTGAACTTGGGAGGATTATGACGACGAAAATCCTCTAGTCCTCTAGATTCAGCCGCGCGAATCTCTCTTTCCCTCTTCTCCAGATCTCGTTGAGTCTTTGCAGCCGTCTGTGCAGCAACAGACTCATCCATGTTGTTCATCGCTCCAGCCATCCTATCATCCCGGTTGACGTTGGCTCTTGTAGTGTCGTCTCTTCTTTGGAGGCATTGTTCCTTACAAAACCATCATCAAGTAGAAATCTCGCACTACTTGGAATAATTCCAAAACTTAACACATCATCACTTCAGTCACACCACAACTTCCACAAGACTTGACACTTTAACTACTTGCTCCTATGCATGATCAGCTAATGACTCAAAACAAATACTTTAATCAGAGCTTTTAACCCAAAACTTTAACCAAATGCTCTGATACCACAATTGTAACACCCCGAGTTTAAAACACAGCGCGGATGTATTTTTTTATTTTAAAATAATTAAAATGAGTTTTTTTTTTTCAAAATTAATATCAAGGGAATTAAAATAAAATCAATTCATTTTCAAAGGTTATCACCCAATCAGTGTCAGAGTGCAGAATAATACAGCGGAAAAAGTAATACATTAATTCCCAAAATAAAATTACATTTCCCAAAACTCAAGACCCTATACAAACGCCTAGACTGATCATGCACTAAGCTACAGTAGCACGGTCTCCACCGTATCCTCTATAAGTCTCGTCTTCAGCCAACTGTCCGTCCCTCTGTGTTGTTCACGTAGACTTCGTATGTAAAGATCAGGGGAAACTAACGACGTTTCCGTCGTTAGTGTATCCGTCGGTAGGACGGGTTTGGGTAACATCTGAAGGCAAAGCCCAAAGTCCACAATATAATAGCAAGGGTCCTCGACCGAAATTAACAAATATTCACATAGCATATATTGCACAGCAACAATTATAATCATGGTATAACATATGATGATGAGGAAAATAATAATGCTCATTTGAAATTTAATGACATATGTGCCTTTTCAAAAACAGCAACCAATCATTATGAAATATGTGGTAAGTACAAATAACATCTCAGCAAAACACAATCATTAAATCAAAATTTCAGATTCTGGACAGTACTCACACACATTCAATTTTCCACTCATTCATCATATAATCAAACGTGACCCACCGGTCAATACCTCAATGCAATATGTATATGCTCATGTATATGCTCATGTATACAGTTTCTTGGAATCACCAAGGTGTAGTCGCTCAACAGACCAGCACATTATGTTTGACTTAACGGCCCTCAAGACCAAGGTGCAATCGCTCAACAGATCAGCATCCAGTGCAGACGTTCAACAGTCCAGCACTCGTGCAGTCGCTCAACAGACCAGCACGTTTGACATAAACCAAGGTACAATCGCTCAACAGACCAGTACCTAGTGCAGATGCTCAACAGTCCAGCACTCGTGCAATCGCTCAACAGATCAGCACGTGGATGCGCATTTCAGGGTACAGACGCTCAACAGTCCAGTACCAGTGCAGACGCTCAACAGTCCAGCACTCGTGCAATCGCTCAACAGATCAGCACGTGGTTGCGCATTACTCTGTGGCCCATCGCGGGTACCACTTGACTATGCAATGCATGAATATGTAGTGTTTCACTTCTCTAGAAACAGAATGCAAAAACAGAAAATTCATGCTTCTCATCATGTTTAAAATATTTCAGCATAGTCAGAATTAACATCATCACAATCATGATTAAACAATCCATTAATCATTAACACTTTGAAAGGTTTTCTCAGACTCTTAAAAATTCAATCACAGAGTTTAAAACTGAGGATTTCTGGAATTTTACGAATCTGTATTCGAATACAGCTCCTCTGTATTCGAATTCAGAAGCTAAAAACAGTGCTAAATGACAGTTTGTATTCGAATACAGCCCTCTAGTATTCGAATACAGAGGCTATCGCAGTGCACAAAACACCTCTTTCATTTCATCAATAAAGTCTTAAAAACTTTATCACCACCATTTCAAAATATCACCAACAATTCCATTTTAATTGACCACAACAATCCCAACATTCCCAAAATACTCAGGGTTTACAAACACTCTTGAAAACTTGGAATTTCTGGAAACTCGAATCTGTATTCGAATACTGACCCCTTGTATTCGAATACAGAAACATGAAACTGTAATTTTAACATTCTGTATTCGAATACAGCATGCCTGTAGTCGAATACAGAAGACAAAACCTTGAAAATTCAATCTTTTCTCCCAGTTCCTTAAAGGTTTTCAATACTTCATCCTCTCCTTTTCAAAATATTTCAAAACCTCATTTTAAAATTACTTTAACCCTTCTCCAAGTTTCCCAACACTTTAAAATGCATATCTCAGTGTTTAAAACTTGATTTTCTGAAAAAACACGAATCTATATTCGAATACAGCTTCCTTGTATTCGAATACATAAGCTAAAAACAATGCTTTTGGAAAAACACGAATCTGTATTCGAATACAGACCCACTGTATTCGAATACAGAAACTGAAAGAAATAAAAATTTGCATTCTGTATTCAAATACAGCATGCCTGTAGTCGAATACATATGCGAATACAGTGTTAAAATCCCACTTATGTATTCGAATACGACATGGTCGTAGTCGAATATAGATGCTAAGTTAGAAGCAGAAATCCTTTCTCTGTATTCGAATACAAGTTTGAAAACTTCAGTAAAACAAAACCTTTATAGGTTGTAGTCGAATACACACATGTTGTATTCGAATATACCTTCGAAAACCAGTGAAATTCAACACCTTTCAAAATTGTTTCCTTTTAAAAAGACAACCAAAAACAGATTCAATACTTTTCCAGACAATACCATCCTCATTCAAAATCCCTTTTTCTTCTTAAATCATCAACATTACCAGAATCACTCAAAAAAAAAAATAGAATCAGAATCATCAACACCAAATCATCCAGAACTTCAAACCAACAGAATAACACACAACATTTCAGCTTTCACACATATCAAAAGTACATGCAAGTATTTCAACTTTCACAAAAATCAGAAGAACATGTAAGCATTTCAGTTTTCACAACACATCAAAATAACATGCAAGCATTTCAGCTTTCACAACTCATCAAAATAACATGCAAGCATTTCAGCTTTCACAACACATTAGAAGAACATGCAAGCATTTCAACTTTCACACATATCATAATAACATGCAGCATTCACAGAGCAGCAACACACAAACAGAATGCGTTTTTGCATTTCAAAACCATTTTTAAAACAGTTTTATGAACATGCATTTTTAAATCATGTTTGAAATAAAATTCAAGACATTTTCCACTTTCCCACATAAACAACACATCTTTAGTGTATTCAGCTCAAAACAGAATCATCACAGAGCTTTAAAACGTCAAAAATGCATTTTTTCCATTTCTTTCAAGCATAGGCAAACCAGTTTCAAAACAGTCATGAAAACACTAGTAATGCCATAAAAATTATACACTTACAACCCTAATGCAACTAGAAAGTTGGAAGGTGCCCTTACCCTTGTAGCGTGTTCTGCTTCTGCTAAAGTGTATGCGTCCAGAAACGGCGAAACTGCAACTGGTGTTTGCTGCTGCGAAACTGGGTTCTTTAGCTTCGTAATGGTATGGGAAATAACTTTTGTACTGGGGTTTTGGTGTTTCAGTGTTTGGATGTTCCAGTAATGATACTTTGAAGAGTTCCCTCTCTTCTTCTTTTTAACCAAGTGATTCACACGAATTGAACACTTCAGCAGAAACAGCATTCTAGTGGTTTCAAAAACAAGCAGAAACCACCAGAAGCAGAATTAATGGTTTGGCTGTATTAAGTTCATTTTTAAATTAATTGATTTATATTATGTTATATGACAAACTGCTTGATCTTGACAAATCAAAGCAAGATAAAGATAGTGTAGGTTCACCAGAACCAAAGGGAGCAGAAGAAACAGAAGTACCTGGAAAGGTAGAGGATACAAGCAAGTCAACAACACATGACAAATCTTCAAAAGATAAATCTAATCAAGTCAGAAACTGCCAAGATAAGTCAGAAGAGAAATCTGGATATTTATCAGAATCAGAAGCTGTTACAGATCTTCCAGAACCAGAAACTGATGAAAACCAAGCAATGTTGATGAGGCTTTGGCAGAGGAAGGTTGGATACTTGCAATGAAAGAAGAGCTAAATGAATTCCAAAGGAATGATGTTTGGGATTTGGTATCGAGACCAAACAAAAACCAAGTGGGTGTTCAGGAATAAACTCAATGAAAAAGGTGAAGTGGTAAGGAACAAAGCCAGATTAGTAGCTCAAGGATACAATCAACAGGAAGGTATCGATTACACTGAGACATTTGCTCCAGTGGCCAGAAAGAGTTCCAAATGAGCATGATGGGAGAACTTAAGTTCTTCCTGGGAATTCAGATTCACCAAGGTAAATCAGGTATACTCATTCACGAATCTAAATACACTAAAGAACTTCTTAAAAAGTTCAAAATGAGTGAAAGTAAGCCTATGGCCACCCCCATGCACCCAACCTGCTCACTTGAGAAAGATGAAACCAGCCAAAAGGTAGACCAGAAAACATACAGAGGTATGATTGGATCCCTTATTTATTTAACTGCTTCTAGACCCGACATCTTGTTTAGTGTTTGTGTTTGTGCCCTTTTTCAAGCTGACCCTAGGGAATCCCATTTAACTGCTGTCAAACGAATTCTGAGATACCTTAAAGGAACCATCAACCTTACCCTGTTATTCAAGAAAATCCCCACCTACAAACTCAGAGGTTTTTGTGATTCCGATTATGCTGGAGACAAGCTGGAAAGGAAAAGTACAAGCGGCAACTGCACTTTCTTAGGTGATATCAGACTTGAAAAGGAGAAGAAAAACGAGAGGAGAAGAGAAGAAAAGAAAGAGTGATTCAAGAAGGAGTTGAAAAGGAGAAGAAAAAGTCAGTATCAGACTTAGGGGGAGAGATTGGTCTGAGGGGGAGTATTTCAAGTACTTCGAGTTACAAGCTAGCAAAATAAGTTAAGGTTTTGTCATCATCAAAAAGGGGGAGATTGTTGGAACCAAGTTGGTTCTAAGTACTTAGGATTTTGATGTTTACAAAAGCACTCCATGTAATCATATTTTGTACCTTGAATTATTACATTAAATGCCACCAAAAGATGAAGTTTCCAGAGGCAGACGATGAAGACATCAAATAATGCATCCAGAAGGTACCAGAGGATGCATCCTGATATTACCAGAGGATATCTTTGCTGGCCCAGATCAGAAGGAAGCAAAGTCAGAAGGAGACCTGGACCAGACTAGAAGGAAGCCTGCCAGAGGGAGACTTGATCCAAACCAGAAGGAATCATTAGTCAGACATAGTCCAGAAGTTATTCTGACCAGAAGATGGCCTGACAGTGAAATGATAAACAGCCCAGACTTGATCCAGACTTAATCAGAGGATAAATTAATGGGTCCAGAACAAGAGATTCAATCCAGATTTGACCCAGATCAGAAGATAGCATGGTTCAGGGTATGAAACTAAGTCCAGACTAGAAGAAATGATGTCCAGATTTGATCTAGACCTGATCCAAATCAGAAGGTAAAATGTCCAAACTAAAATATTATTTGTCCAGTTTTAATTTCAGTTCAATCCAGACCCAGTTCAGAATTGGTCCAGATCAGAGGGAAAAGGTTCAGATCAATGGCCAAGATTTAAGTATATGGTCCAGTTTTGGCCGAGATCAGAAGATCAGACCATGGCCCAGTGTTGGCTGAAATCAGAAGGTCAGAATGTGTGGTCCAGAATTGGCCAAGATCAGAGGATCACAGCAGATCAGTTTGCAAGTCCAGGTTGGCCGAGATCAGAATTTTAGAAAGTGTGGTCCAGGGCTGGACGAAATCAAAGGGTCACAACAAATCACTTAGTATGGTCCAGGTGTGGACGAGAGCAGAAGATAAAAGGGTTCAGATTTTAATTATGATGATAATCGGTGGAGATTTGATTAAATTTGATCAAAGTATTAAAAAGGATTTGATACAAAAATAAATTGAAGTCTTGTGGAATTCAGAAGCAATTGGCGGGAAGAAATATATGTTCCAGAATTAATTAAAGTCAGAATTGGTCAAAGTTATTTTTGAAAGCAATCTGGAGCATAAAAAGATATGTTTTTTATTTAAGTGAAGCCCGATTGGTCAAGTTATTTTTGCAAGAGAATCCAGCAAGATACTGCTTGAATTTAAGCTTGGAAGAGACCCTAATCTGCATCTATAAAAGGAGGCTCAAGGCAGAATACTCATCATCGAAAATCACAAAAGAGTCATACACTTCCAAAAGCAAACACTCGAGTTTTCAGTGAGGTTAATTGTGAGTTCCAGCTTTTCAGAAGCAAACACTCGTGTTATTTTCTTTCCCTTGTGTTTGATCTAAGTTGTTGAAGTATAGTCTACAATCTGAGGGAGTCAGAAGGGGTAGCAAATTACTTGGCAATTAGATTCAAGGCGTTGTAGTTCCTTCTACAATCTAGGGTTGTTAGATTGGTAGGAGAAGACTTGACTTAAGAAGTCAAGGTGTTGTATTCCTCAAGAGTCTAGGATTGTTAGACTGTTTGAGAAGACTAACTTGGAGGGTCAGTGGTATTGTTGTAATTCAAGGTTTTGAATTAGTGAAATCCTTCAAGGTGAAGGGACTGGACGTAGCCTCGTTAATGGTGAACCATTATAAAATTATGTGTATTATTTTTATTTTATATCCGCTGCTAACTCTGTTTTATTTATACATCAAGTTTTGGTTTAAAACTGCAAAAACAGAAAAAATAATCAAGTTAGTCAAACACAATTCAACCCCCCTTCTCGTGTTTGCACCTTCATCCACCACCTGATAAAGTGAAATCCAAATGAGGTACTAAAAAGAGAAAAGAATTTGATAGTCCTCGTGATCCATCATATTGGGAGTATGTCGATGCATCTCATGGATCTCCAAATCAATCATCACAGCGTTCTGCAAGGCAAGTATCTAAGATATATTTTCCTACATTTATTCATCCGTATATCGAGGACATAATAGATGTTGAGCCTGATGGAAATTGTGGGTATCGCGCAATTGGAGCTTTCTTAGGTTGGATAGAAGAATCTTGGCCTTTAGTTCGAACACAATTGGAGAAAGAGATCAATTTATATAAAGACCTTTATTCCAAAGTTTTCGATGACAACGTTCAAACTGTGCATAAGTCGTTGATCATTTCTAGATTGGGTGGTCAAGGAAAAATAAGTGGATGACTCTACCAGATTTGGGTTACGTGATTGCAACAAGATATAATGTCATATTGGTATCGTTGTCTCGTAATCTGAATATGATATTATTTCTGCTGAATAAAAGACCATCGAAAGACTATTCTCTTAATCATTTAATAGCAATTGGATTCGTCAATGAAAGTTATTGGGTATAGGTAAGTTTTATGATTGATAGTAATGTTTAATAATAATATTTTCTTGTTTAGATAAATTAATGTTTACTATTTTATTGTTTAGATTAAATTGAAGTTTGATTGTCCTTTGCCACCTACTTCACAAAAATGGAAATACTTTTGTAGTGATTGTGCAAAGACATGTCAAATAGCTTATGCATAACGTATTAAGCATTGAGAACACATTGATCCATCATTTGACAAACCATCTTGTATTTCATTAAGTCAAGATTAGATTATATGTTTGAACTTTTAGACATTTAATTATTATAAAGTTGAATGTACTTATAATTTACTTATGGTTATATGGTAACAAGTTGAACTTTAATCATTTACTTATATGAAATAGATATAAAAAAAATAGATATTAATATTAAAATAGAAATTCATTATATAAAGCATTCATAATACAAAAAATATCTATACAACTAAATCACAACACACAATCACTAATCGTCTCCTGTGAACATTCTGCTTAACTCAGTTAATATGTCATGAACTTCACCAAACGGAGCTACAATCTGTAATCCCCTACGTATAAGCTCAGATGCTATACGATCTCGTTCCGATGATGGACCAGCATGTGCATAAGATGACGGAATATGGAGATCATGTGCAGCAGTAGGTGACCTGGAAGGTGGAGCAGCAATAGGTGTACTGGAAGAGGGAGCATCAGTAGGTGGAGGGAGGATCAGAGGATGTGAATCATTTATGTACCATGCAAAGTAGTCTGCAATGAGTTCTCCAGGAAACGTCGCCATAGGAGATAAACTCCAGAATGTAGCTATACATAATCTAACAGTATTTTTCCACTCCCAACCTATACTCCTAGGCACCCGAGGAACGTCACGCGGAATGCACTGAATACGACCAAACTGTCGAAGACATCGCTCTGGCTGATATGGAAGTGAAACTCCTCCCCATCGAAGGTATCAGGAGAACATCAAAGTTGTTACAAAAGGATGATTAGCTCGATCATCATCGTATGGTGTAAACAATACATCCTCGAGCAACATAGAATCGAGTCTATGTTGGTATGTCATCAGTCCACCTTCAACTGCGTGTTTTGCAGTCCACCTACTTGCTCTTGGAAGATGCGCAGGAATCGTTCCACTATCACCCCGCTTACAGATCCTAGGAAAGTGCTCGTAAATCCAGCACTGCACCAATTAATAAAAGACGAATTAATAAATAAATAACACAACTAAATAAATAAATAATTAAATAAATAACACAACTAAATAAATAAATAAACTTAATATAAATAAATTCAAATACCTGTAATAGGGTCACGTAACCCCTCCAACTGTCTAATGTGATGAACGTCTCCATCTCCCAGGTTGTCATAGAGCACAACCAGTGCAGCGGCACCCCATGCATAATCCCGAAAACGATCTAAATCAAAAAACAAACTAACATATTTTGCGTCTACACGAGTATGTGTTTTGTCGGCAAAAATGGTGCTGCCAACTAAATGCAATAGATATGTTATGGCAGCACAATCATACATGTTAGTTTGAATTAAACGCTGATATAAATCGCGCAACCATTGCAACCTATATTGTGCACATTTGTTGTAGTTAACCTCAGCAGGAACTTCCTCCCAAGACGCTCCCAGTAACTCATGTGCAGCTCTCATAGCATTATTATATTCATATTAACTGGTGCATCAAAAAAATTACCGCGTGGTTTGATGTGAAGGAGATTGGCGACGTCGTCTAACGTGATGGTCATATCTCTGAATGACATATAAAACGAGCTGAGCTCTCTATGCCACCTTTCTACAAAGGCTGATTGAAGTGGAAATGTTGCTTTACAAGAAAGGGGGGGTTTGAATTGGAAAGCTGTCTTTTATAAATTTTTCTGTCAACACTTTAAAATTTAACTCAAGAATGATCTTGGTTACAAAATAGAGAACGCTTTTGATTAGTTTTAAAAGGCAGAATGATCTTAATAGTAAAGACAGAAAAAGGAGAACGTTCTGGAAAACGCAGAACGTTCTGGTTTGCTTTTAAAACAGAAAATTGTTTTTTCAACTTAAGTAAATAAAGAGCTAAATGTAAATAGAGTTAAGGAAGAGATAGTACGTAGAGAGTTATCATGGTTCACCCTAACTTGGGCTACGTCCAGTCCTCACACCAGTGAGTTTTTCCACTAAGTGTTTAAAACAAAGTACCCACTTGGTTTTACAACTCCTAGTTCATATCAGCCTTGATCTGTCACAGTTTATCACTGCTTTCTACCCAGAAAGAAATACAATCTGATCACCTATCAACCCTTGATAGGATTTTACAACTTCACCTTTTAACCTTAAAAGGATTTTTCTAAAAATGACTCACTCAAGCTATAAACAAGCTTTATAGTCTTGAGTGTTGAATGATAATGATATGATTTAAGACAGAATCTGTTTTGACTCAACTCTTGTTTGAGTTTAGATTCTTTACAAATGATTTCAGTAAACTAAAGATAGAGAATTCGAAATAGAAGGTTACTGATTTCTTTGAGAAGCTTTCAAGTGTTAATGTGAGTGATTTGATGATTTTCTTTGCACTTGAATGTCTTGTTTTTCTCTTGATCAATGAGGTTCCCTTTATAGATATTCAGGAAGTCCTTGAGGGCTTGATATTACCGTTTGAGAAGGTTCTCTTGATCAAGGGGCAGAATAAAATAATCATTTATTTCAAATCTTTTGATTGAACTTTTCTCCCTTTTTTGACTTCTTGACTTTCTTATATTTGTTTAATGTTTTGCCATCTGATCTGTGCACATTGTAGCATTAGTTTGATTAAAATAATACGTGTCAGAATGTGATTCTATACATTAAATCAGAATCGTTCTTGAACAAGTTCAGAATTTGGAGAATGTTCTGGTGCAGAAAAGCAGAAGCTGGAGAACGATCGTTTTCAGCTGTTTCATCTGTTTTGCTTTGCTCTAAATCTTTTCTCCTTTGATCTTTTAGAGTGTTTCTTTTGCTATCTTTAAAGCTTCATATCTCATGTTGATGTACTGGAAATTTGTTTAAAATAAGCATGATTTTTCCTTGCATAAAAATCAGGTTCCAACAACCTTGATGAAATGAGCAGAGTTCTTGAGAACGTTCTGGTTTTTCCAGAAGAACGTCCAGAACGTTCTTGGTTCTTGGCAGTGCATTTTTTGCTTTGTTCTTTAAATTGATTCTGCTAGGTACCTATCTTAGATTAATATACTCAAAAGCACATGTTAAATAACAATTAACTTAGAATCATAATTAGAGTCTTTAATTAATCTTTGTTTGTTTTCATCAAAACTCTTTAATTGAGATTTTGTCTTAACACTGATATCATACCAACATCAGCCATAGTCAAGTAAGCGGAAGACAAATGTAACAGCCAAGTTTCTCGAATCCAATGCTATACAACTTCTGGTACACGAACTTCCGCAAACCTTTTCAGCTTCGAACCGTGAGTAATCACCTTTAACGTGCGACGATCCTACAAGTAATTAAATAAAGAACATATCAATAAATATTTATTCTTAATTAATGAAATAATGTACTGGGTATAAAAAATAATTATACTTAGTTAAAAAATTAATTAATTAATTAAAATTTACCTCTCCTTCTCATATCTTACGAGCCACGTGGTGTTCATACTGTGTAAGCAAATATGTCACCAGTGGTCCTCCAGGGAATCCATACTGCTGATCCTGTTATTCCATATTCTGGTCAGCCTCATCATCACCAACCTCATGTTTAGATTCCTCATGCCCCATCTGTGTAGGCTCATACTCCATCTGTGCAGGCTCATTTTCTTGAACATCCTCAAGCTCAAGGACATCGCGTCTACGACTGTTGACTTCATTTTGTCGTCTGTGTGATGCTGTAGGAGGAATTCTATCCGCTCTGTCGCCGCCATCACCTCTCATAATACCTCTTGCAATAGTGCGAATAATTTTCCCAAACGCACCTCTGGTTCTAGGCACTGCAAAAATGAAAAATAAAATAAAACATTCGAAAGATTGGATGAATACCAAAGTTTCAAAGTTCAAAATATGGAAAAAAATCAGAGCTGCAACAAACCTTCGAAAGTTTGGATGAATACCAAAGTTTCGAAGTTTAAAATCTGGAAAGAAAAAAATCAAAGCTGCAACAAACCTTCGAAAGTTTGGATGAATACCAAAGTTTCGAAGTTTAAAATCTAGAAAAAACTCATAGCTGCAACAAACCTTCGAAAGTTTGGATGAACACCAAAGTTTCGAAGTTTCGAAAGTTTGGATGAATACCAAAGTTTCGAAGGTGTAAAATCTGGAAAAAAAACTCAAATATGCACCAAACCTTTGAAAGTTTGGATGAATGCCAAATTTTCGAAGGTTTAAAATCTACAAAATAAAACATCGAAAATTTTCAAAGTTTCGACAAATCTGGATAAGTTTCGAATATACTTACTTTTCTGGGTTTCAGATGAGTGAAATATTCGAATGTTGTTGTTTCTGAGTTTCGAACATTTGAAATTTTTGAATGTGTTAGAGTAATGATGAAAGTTTCGAATGAAAGGGAGGTGAAAAAGTGAATGGTAATTTTTTTGAAATGGGTTTATAGTTAGTAGAAAGGGCAAATAGGACATTTCACAACAAATGGGGGGTGGGAGGTAAAGGTGGGGGGGTGTACGGTACATTTCTCCAATTCCACGAGGGGTAGCAACCCCGAATAAATCATTAGTCCGAAAGAGCAAGAACAATCTACTCCATACCTCCACAAATTTTTAAAAATACCACATATACCCTTATTTTTTTTTTTTACTATTTTACCAATTCAAATTCACTTTTTTTTTACCTTCCAAAGATTTCCGATAAAGAAGCGTAAAATTAACACTACCGAAAAACTTGTGAGGAAGTTTTCCGGCAGTGTTTCTATTTTCTTTTTTAAAATTTTAAAATTTTTTTTTAAACTACCGAAAAACTTGAAAAAAAAATTTCGAAATAGAAATAAACTACCGGAAATCTTTTTTTAAGTTTTCCTGTAAAGAAGCCTAAAATTTAACACTACCGAAAAACTTGTGAGAAATTTTTTTGGTAACTACCGGAAACCTTCCTCACAAATTTTCCGTATTTCAATTTTCTTTTTAAATTTTATTTAAATTACCGAAAAGCATGAAAAAAATATTTCTAGAACAGAAATGAACTAGCAAAAATCTTTTTTCAAAATTTTCAATAAAGAAGCGTAAAATTAACACTACCGGAAAAAAATTTTTTCCTCACAAGTTTTCCGGTAGTGTTCCAATTTTTTTTTTAATTTTTTTTAAACAATCGAAAAACTTGAAAAACGATTTCTGGAATAGAAATGAACTACCGAAAATCTTTTTTCAAATTTTCCGGTAAAGAAGCATAAAATTAACACAATCATAAAACTTCCTCACAAGTTTTCCGATAGTGTTCCAATTTTGTTTTTTTCAAATTTTTTTAAACTATCATAAAACTTGAAATAAAAAATGTCGAAACAAAAATGAACTACTGGAATTTTGTTTTTAAGTTTTTCGGAACACAAATGAACTACCGAAAAACTTGAATGAAGTTTTCAGGCTGGATTTTCCAAAATTCCCTCATTTTTTCCAGAAATGTTAAATGATAGAATGATGATTTTTTTTAGATTTTATGCTTTATACGAAGGCAAAAACGTCATTTCCTTGTATTTGTGGGGTAAAGGTAAAATGTGGGGGGTATGAGGTAAAATTTTCAAAGAGCAAACATGTGTTGGACAATGCGAATGTTTTTCCATCTATATTCTCTCTTTTTTAAAATTTTTTTTTATTATACCCAACTTTCTAATTAATATACCAAAATTCTTTATTTTATTTTTACTTTCAGTAGATCGCAAGACAGGAATACAACCACCTCTTAAACAAATTTTTTTGCCCTTTCAAAAGATAACACCACATATATTTAATATATTTTCATTTGTTTCTAGGTAAAGTATAAATAGATGCGGGCGAGCAAAAAAATTTCTCTCAAACGGTCACATTCCCATCTTGTGACTTCTTGAAGGTAAAAAAAAAAACAGATCATTTTTGTAACTTCCAAAATAGAACAATATGCTCACATCCCTCGAATTTTTTTTTAAAATGAGGATATAGAAGAAAAAAATCTAGACAATGCTTTTAACTAGGGGTGGACAAAATTTGAAAACTGAACCGAATCGTTTGAAAATTGAATCGAACCAGTTCTCAGTTCTAAAAAACTGAACCGAACCAGTTTTCAGTTCAAAAAATTGAACCGAACCGAACTGATTTTAATTTAACTTTTTTGTTCCTATAAGTCAAATTTTATATAATTAACCTTAACTATTTTTAAAAAATAAATTCGATTCTAGTGTTTTAACTAAAAACCCGTTCGGTTCAGTTTTTTGAACTGGAAACCGGTTCGGTTTTTTTAAACTAAAAATTAGTTCAGTTCAATTTCAATTTTAAAAAATCAGTTCGAAAATCGGTTCGGTTAAGTTCTGCAGTTTGGTTCAAATTTTAATTTTTTTGAACACCCTTACTTTTAACTAATCTAAGTAGAACCATATGCTCACACCCCAGCTTTGCCAACGCATCCGCACATTGGTTAGCCTCGCGATGAAAATGTCTCACTTTAACCTTCCAATCCATGTCCACAAGCCTTCGAATCTCCTAAATTAGACTCCATATTATCACTTTGCAAGATGGACACTGCCACTTTCGAGTCAACACACACTTCTACCTTTCCAGCTCCATATGACCATGCCAGTTTTAAGCCTTCAAATACACCCCATAGTTCCGCATCATATGCATTACAAACAACCAAGCCTTTAGAAAAGATGATATACATTAATGTAAAATAGTTTTATACTAATATCTAATAAAATTTATGTATTCTGCCACATCAACCACTTCAGTCCATTTTTATGATAAGACATAAGAAAATACATAACTCTTATTAGATGTCGATGTAAAACTATTTTTCACTAACATATCCATTAAACTCTTTAGAAAAACCTCCAATCCAGTTCCCGTCAGGATCTCTCATTAAACTGCCACACCCCGCCACCAAATTTCTTTTGCTATCTTCAAAGTTGTGTCACAGTCTATAGTTTCTTGCTTCGAGTATTGATACCTGCTTACTAGCCTCCTTACTGCCAAACACAGGTTGACAGTCCGAATGAACCCATCATCATGGAGCCCCTTATCCCTCCATGTCCACATCGTATGGCATCCCATTGCCCAGACAGTGGCCCAGTTGAAATCTGAACAAATGAAGGTCTTAACAATAGGAGAGGAATTGCCGATTATCACCGGTTTGAATTTGAAAAACATCTTCAGAGCTTTGCAATTTGGAGATTTGATATTTTTTTTGCAAAGGCTGAATTTGACATGTTATTTGGAAAATAATAGAACTATCAGATGCACATAAGATTTTTACTAGGCATTTTATTCTCAGCCTTTCATTCTAATCTAAAGGTTAGGATCTCACTCTCATATAAAAAAGATCATTGTCATTTGATATGACCCCATCAATCATCACCTATAATCGCACCCTTAAACTATGAACATTGTAGCACAAATGATGTAAATGTAAAACTGTAAAATTTATCTATTGACCGACCAATCCCAGAAAGATAGAAGAAAACAAAGTTATATCATTCCACATTTTTCCTATAAACAAATGAAAAATAGAAATAACAAGAAACTATTATGAACTTCTGTACTCCAACTTAAAAACCCAATCATAATAATCAATCACTATGTTGGAGCACCAATGTTGTATTTAACAAAGAGAAGAAATGAAGCAAATGAGTGAGTCTTCACTTGGAAGTCCTTTTCTGAACCTGATTCTTGACCCATTTGAATCCAGCAGAAGTGCCACTCTTCACTTTCTGAGCACCTACCACAGCAGCTGTTTTGGCTTTGTCCACTCCAACTGATGCCATAGCTTTTGCATCTGCCATCTTCTTGCCACTTGCACTGCCCTTATCATTCTTCTTCATCATGTCACTATCCTCATACTCATCACTACCAAACCCACCTGTTCCCCATTGGTCTGACCAACTTGGTGCCTTGCTACCCATGTCTTTCTTTCCAACAACCTACAAAATAATATTTCAATTTTTATTGATTCTAATCAGAAATCAGATATTATAAACATTATTCTATATTACGGTCAGTAACTACAGTTGCAGCTGCAATATAAAGGTTTTAGAGATCTCTACAACAACATTGCAACTGCAATTGTGATCCCATCATCCCCCGTTATAACTTAAGCCTGTGAGAAGAATCGTATTGTACACATTGTTCTAAATTGTGGTCGGCATGCAGTTGCAGCTGTAATATAAAAGATTTGAGAGATCTTTGCAATGTCGTAAGATTTAAAGCTCACGATGAGAGCTCAACCTAAATGACTAATCAAATATTATAGATTCTAAATTACTGTCAGCACCTGCAGTTCCTGCTTTAATACAAAGGTTTAGATATTTCTGGGATCCCGATTACCAGCAGTCAAAATCCCCTGCATTCATGCAGTCGGATATTGGCAACTGTCCAATCTTGATCAAATGGTCCTGATTTAAGTTTAATATTTTAAATTATTAAATAAAAATTAAAGTCTGATTATTTTGTAGACTGGCCGATCAAGGTCGGATGACCACCAACACTCTTGACGGCAGGAAAACCGATTGCGCTAAATCCGTTTCCATATTTCTGTAACAACATTGCAAGTGCAATTTTAATCGCGTCATCCATTTTCTTATCTACTCAATGTGCGACTCATGACATCCATATTTGCATGCATTTTACCAAAATATTAAGGTTCACAGCGCAATCCAACCACAATTTAGAAACACACGATTATAGGGACTAACAAAAATAAAAACATTGAATGGAAAAAAAAATTAACTTACAAATATAAAGATAGAATAATTGGGGCAGCGAAAATAAATATAGAATCGCGTCTAGTCAGAGCCGATCAGTAAAACCAAATACACATTTCACATTTGGCGTTGATTATGACAGTTCATCAATATGAATACTCTATTCAATAAAAGAAAAAAAATTGAAAATAAAAATTCAGGATTAATGAGATCTCTTAATGATTCAAACGAAAATTCAATTTGTTTCGTGAGATCTCTAGATGAATTAAAAGCAACGAAAAGGGTTAGTTAATTTGTCCCAAGCTACAAAACAGGTTTTTTTTTCCTCAATATTTTAGGGTATTTAGAAATCGAGGAACAGAGAGAGCCCTCAAAATCAGACTTCAGATATGAAATTAAGGAGAGAAAGAGAGAGAGAGAGAGAGAGAGAGAGTACCTTAAGGTTGATTTGAGAAATTAGGGAGAGAAGATGGCGATTCTGATGGCAATGTAACGTAAGGGAGAAAGATGGTGGTGGGTGGGGTCGAAGTTGAACAGTGGAGGATGGAGGATGAACTGAAGTTGAGTGTAAAGGTAATACTTTATACTCAATTTTTTACTTTTACTGTTCTAGATATTTTGAAAAAATTAATTGTAATTAATTGCATTTTTTAATAAAGTAATTTTTTTTATAACATTTACTTGAGGGAATATTTATTTTATAGTTAAAATAGTTACTTAATTAATACTGATTTGATAAAAATAAAAAAATAAAAAACATAAAAATTTAATATTTAATCGGTATCTCTCTTATTTATAATAATGATAAGGATTTCCTTCACTTTTCGGAGGAGTTATAATCTAATATCAAAGTTTAATTAAGAGTTAAGTAAAATTTAACAAATAATTATTTTATTTGATATTCAAATATAAGGTTATTTCAAATGATCCGTGAAGCTCATTAATCATCAAAATTGAACCACTTAACTTCAATATCGCTGTTCTTTCTTAACATGCTTTAGTGTATATTATTATAAAATGGTTAAATTTGTTCATTATATTTATATTTTGTTAAATAATATATTATATACTAAATAAATTTAACACATAATATCTTAAAAATTAAGATTATAAGAATAAGAATGATCGATTATATTTAACACATATAAAATAAAAATAAATAGATAAAGTGAACTAACAAATGTTATTACAAAATTAAAATCAATAAATTATATATTAATTGAATGTCTCATACTAAAAAATAGCTATTAAATTTTGTATACATTGTTCAATTTAATTAGTGTTTTGAAATCTGAAATTCAATTGGAGAGACTTTTAGAAAAGAACTTAAATTTTGTTTCGTTTTTAATTTTTTATTAGTTATTGATTTCTTTTTTTTTTTTGTGTTAAATGAGATAATAAATTTTACTATAATTAACTTACACAACGGTTGTTAAACAGAGATCAAAATTATGTTGTAAAACGTGATAAACTTCATTGAGAACAAAAATAGAGGACAATTCAGAAACAACTAGTAGCACGGCTGCCCACTATCTAACAAACTCCTACTTAATCGGTCATTGACTCATTATTATAGACAACTAACCCAAAGGCTTAAACAAACTTCTCTGACCTGCAAGTCAGCTTACAGCAACTGAATATTAAATAATAACATAAACAAATTAATCCAACATTTCTTCCCCTAAACTCAATTGGATCAGATTGAGTTTACACTTCCGCAAAGAGTACACAATAGCCATTATCTGTGTTAGCCTTTGCAAACCAATCTCCTACGCCATGCTTTGCTTTCAGGTTCTCAAATGTCTCCAATTTCACAACTTTAGTCATAATATCAGCTATTTGATAACTGGTACCGCAATGCCCCATTGCAATGACTCCCTCATTAACAAGATCCTGTAGAAAATGGAATCTAACGTCAATATGTTTGCTCCTCCCATGTAGCACTAGGTTTTTCGACAGCTTTTATGGTGGACATGTTGTCGCACAATAACAAGGTTGCTCCTTTGATGCTTTCCTCCCAGCCCATTTCAGCAAGAATCCTCCTTAACCAAATGCATTGAGCAGCGCAAGACGCGACAACAATGAATTCTGCTTTAGTTGTTGATAGAGTAACCACGGGCTGTTTCTTGGAGGACCAAGCAATAGCACCGCCAGCAAGGAAAAACACGTACCCTCCAATACTTCTTCTATCATCAGAATCCTGAGCGTAATCGCTATATGTATAGCCCACTAAGCTCTGACATTTCTCCTTCTTGCTGTACAGAATTCCGAACTCAAGAGTACCTTTGAGGTACCTTAAAACTCATTTTGCGTCATGCAAGTGAGGTCTGGGTGGCTTAGCCATGTATCAGCTAAGCAAGCCAACCACAAACATTATATTCGAGCGAGTTGTTGTTAAGTACAATAGACTTCCAATCAACTATTTGTATTGCATTCCATTGACTAGAATTCCATCGCCTTCAGATGTGACATTTCCTGAGCGTAATCGCTATATGTATAGCCCACTAAGCTCTGACATTTCTCCTCCTTGTTGTACAGAATTCCGAACTCAAGAGTACCCTTGAGGTACCTTAAAACTCATTTTCCGGCATGCAAGTGAGGTCTGGGTGGCTTAGCCATGTATCAGCTAAGCAAGCCAACCACAAACATTATATTCGGGCGAGTTGCTGTTAAGTACAATAGACTTCTAATCAACTATTTGTACTGCGTTCCATTGACTAGAATTCCATCGCCTTCAGATGTGAGCTTTTCTCCCAGAACTGTAGGATTTCTGACCAGATTGCAGTTCATGAGCCCAAATTTTTCTTGCAAATCCTTGGTATACTTCTTCTGACTGATAAATATACCAGTTGCGAACGAAGATACCTCCACTTCCAAGAAGTATTTCATTTGCCCAAGATCTGTCATTTCGAACATGGTCTTCATACTGTATCTAAATTCAACCATTAACTGTTCACTGCTACTCACATACATAAGATCATCCACATATAAACTACGAGCAACACTTCTGACTTCTTTCTTAATGTGAACAATGTATGCTTACATGGACATTTCTGAAATCCTGCTTGCAGAAAATATCCTTCAATCTTGGAGTACCACACCCTTGGGGCTTGTTTCAAGCCATACAAGACATTTTTTAATCGATACACCTTTGTTTCTTCCCCTGATCTTATGAATCCTTGCGGCTGCATAACAAAGACTTCTTCTGTTAGCTCACCTTGTAAAAAAGCACTCTTTACATCAAGATGATAAACTGGACAACCGTGATATGCAGATAGAGCTAGTATAGATCTGATAGTATCCCACCGAGCCACTAACGCAAATACTTCATTGTAATCTATGTCATACTGTTGAGCATACCCCTTTGCCACAAGTTTGGATTTGTACTTGTCTATCTTGCCATACTCATTCAGCTTCGTTTTGTATACACATTTAACTCCAATGGGAGTTACTCCATGAGGCAATAAGGTAAGTTCCCATGTGTCGTTCTTCTGAATAGCTTCCATCTCGCATTTCATGGCTTCTCTCCAATTTTCTGATTTTACAGCAGCCTCAAAAGATGCAGGATCTGTAATGTCTGTTTGCAAAGCATAGCAATCTGTGAGCATGACATTACCCACCTCATAATCATCAAGCCACCCGGGTTGCCTTCGTATCCTTGGACCCAAGTCACTCGGCCCACAACCTCTACAGGTGAATCAGTTGGTGAATCCACTGCTGTAATTTCTGGTGGGCTTTTTTCCTGATCAACAAGTTGATTTCTTGAATTATGCACAACAGCTTGGCTATCTGAGTTCTGCGCATTGCTGTCATCGATTTCCTCCTCTGAGTCAGCAATCTCCTCCTCAAAATCGTCCCAAGAGAATTGAATATTCTCTTGAGCTGAGTCAGATTTCCAATCCCAGCCTTTTGACTCATCGAATTTCACATCTCGGCTAACTATTACCTTCTTGGTAATTGGATTATAAACCCGATAGGCCTTAGATTTTGCAGCAACACCGAGAAAGATGCACTTCACACTCCTATCATCATGTTTCTTCCTCTGCTGCTCCGAAACGTGCACAAAACTCAAGCATCGAAAGACTCTTAGATGATCTACAGAAAGAGATGAGCCATTCCATAACTTCTGCGGAGTTTTATCTTTGTTGATGGCAGTCAGACTCCGATTTATCACATGTGAAGCCCAAGAAACCGCTTCACACCAGAAAGTGCTAGGAATTCTTGTGTCAGAGAGCATGCATCTAACCATATTTAAAAGGGTTCAATTTTTTCTTTCGGCTACTCCGTTTTGTTGAGGAGTTAGCGCCACTGTTAATTGTCTCCTTATGCCTTCCTGATCGCACCATTGCTTGAATTCAGCTGAAAGGAATTCCTTTCCTCTGTTTGTACGAAAGCTTACAAGTGTGTTTTCTGATTCCTTCTCAATTCTACTTTTGAAATTCTTGAACACCCCAAAGGCTTCTGATTTCGCAGATAAGAAAAACACCCACAATGTTCGACTATGATCATCGATGAGAGTGAACACATACCATTTGCCGCTATGAGAAGCAGAAGATATAGGGCCACATAAATCTCCATGAACGAGCTGCAAATTAGCTGAAGCTTGCCATAAGCTTCTTTTCGGAAATGGTCGCCGATGTTGTTTTCCTACCAGAAAGATACTGCAAACTCCCTTTTCATCGGCCTTAATGGGAGGCAACCTTTTGACCAGACTTGATTTCTCAAGTTTCTGCAGTCCTTGATGGCTAAGGTTGCCATATTTTCTATGCCAAAGCTCCACTTCTTCTTGCCTTGACTGAGTGGTGTTTAAGCATTGAACACCATTGCCTTCCACATTAGTATTAGGTACGACCTGTAAGATGAACATGCGATTACTCTTCATTTTTGTAGATAAGAGAAATCCAGTTTCATCACTAAAAATCTTGCATATATCATGCTTGAAGAGAAAGGCCAACTTCGTCTCCTGCATTTGGCCGATACTAAGCAAATTATTTTTCAAGCCCAGTACATAGAAAACTTTTTGTACCATCAAAGGTTTATTCTCAATTCGCATTCTGACAACACCTTTGCCCTGTGTAAGACCCTTAAATTTAAATTAAATTATGGATTGAATATCAGATGTATTTTGGAATATTTGTAAAGGTATTTGATATATGTATATTTCTATATGTATATAAATATTTTTGAGATTGAGTAAAATTATTGAACGAATGATTATTTAATTTAATTACGAGTAGTTAAATATCGGACAGTTGATCAAGATTTTATCTGCCAACAGAGTTGCGACGGGAGTATTTAGTTGCTTGAGGGACAAGTTTAATTATAATATGTATATATATATATATAGTAAGTGAGGGGTATGCCTATATATACGTATATATGTGAGAGGCAATGGAAGAAAAAAAAATCAGAAACACAGAATCAGTTTCCCTCACCTACCCGAGTTGCCTTCTTCTTCTTCCTCTGTTCAGTTCTGTTTGTGTTGGTAGTGAGAAGGGATACTCAAAACTCAAATTACTTGGAAATCCAAGCCTCGAATAAGAAAGTGTCAAGAAGGAAAGTTATTCCTCTCATCTTTACGGTACTAGAGAACCAACTTTGGTAGCGACGACGCGAGCGAGAGTTTCGCCGGTTTTAGTCGCGGTAACATAAACGAACAAGAAAATGTAACGAAGGTAAGGGGCACCTTCCAACTTTTTAGATTGCATGTGGGGACTTTAAATGCATGTTTGATGGATGATTGTTATGTGTTATATGTGTTAAGAGCGTGTTATTGTGTTGATACTGAAAACTGCCTTTACATGTGGTTTGTGGATGATCAAAATGCATGTACTGAGATATGGCTGTACTTTTTTGTGGTTGTTGTTGAGGGTAATGTTCTTACTGTTGTTGTGACTTGTTGTTGAGTGGATGATGCTTTTGTTGTTTTGTTGCTATGAAAGAAATCATTTATGTTGTGTTGTTGACATTCTGGGTTTTGTGGTTCAAGAAATGGTGTTTGTGTTGGTTTTCAAAGAAAAGAGTTTTGAAAATGAAGTGAATTTTCTGGAAAATCCCACTATTTTCTAAGATGTATTCGGATACAACACTGACGTATTCGAATACACTTCTATAAAAATTTAGTTTTTATTCAAATTTTGAACCTCGTATTCGAATATGACACTCCATATTCAAATACAAATACGTGATTCTTGCTTCTGACTTTGCATCTGTATTCGGCTACGACCCTGTCATATTCGAATACAGAATTGTTGTTTTTGCCACTGACTTCACATATGTATTCGGCTACAACAACCTCGTATTCGAATACAGAAGTGCTGATTTTGCCACTGTTTTAGCATCTGTATTCAACTACAAGGAAGCTGTATTCGAATACAGATTTTTTTTTTCAAAAATTTTATTTTTAAACATTGGCTTATGCACTTAATGATTTGGGAAACAATTGTAAGACATATGAAAAACTATATGAAGTTCTTGAGGTGGTGATGGAGTGTCTGGGTTTCAAATTGCATTTGCATACTGTTTTCAGTGAAGAGAAAACATAGCATGTTCATGCATTGCATAGTCAGGTGGTGACTGCGATGAGCCACAGAGTTGATGTGGTGACCGTGATAGGCCGCGAAGTTAAGTAGTAACCGTGATGGGTTATAGAGTAGTTCCGAGTGTATTAGACGGTCTATTCTATCCGGGTTTCAGAGTGGTTCTGCGTGTATTAGACGGTCCATTCTATCCGGGCTATGGAGTCGTTCCGCGTGTATTAGGCGGTCCATTCTATCCGTGCGAGGATTTAACTTATGTGTGTTGGGCCTGTGAGAGGCTAACATGTGTAAATCGTGGTGGTCCATGAGAGACTGCACGTGTGCTGGTCCGTGAGAGAATGCACCTTGGTAATTCCAAGAGTTGTGTACATTGGCATATACATATTGCATTTGGATGGTTAACCTATGAGTCATGATTTGATATGAGCTGATGAGTGGAAATCGATGTGTGCAAGTATCTCATGAATTCTAACTGCCAAATGAGTGTTGTGATTGTTGATTGTATTTGTACTTGCAACATGATTTATATGTTAAATTTGGTTGTTTTGCAAAGATGTAGATGTATACATTTTAATAAGTGAGCATACTTATTTATTACTGTTGTCTTAGCATTGGAACATGCCACGAATGTATTTGTTATCTTTGACATAACTGCTATGTGGTAATTGTTAATTTCGGTTGGTGACCCTTTACAATTATTGTGGAAAATTGGGCTTTGCCCTCAGATGATACCCAAACTCGTACCACCGACGGTTACACTGATGACGGAAACGTCGTTAGTTTTCCTTGATCTTCACGTACGGAGTATTTGTGGACAGCGCAGAGGGACAGACAGCTGGAGTGAAAACGAGACTTGTAGAGGATGCGGTAGAAACCGTGCTATTGTAGTTTTAGTGCATGATCATATCAGTTTAGTCTTGTTGTATAGGGCATAGTGCACTCTAATAATGTTTTAGTGGGTCCGTGATCCGAATTTTTGAGGCATTATGACAGTGACTTTTGTTGATGTACTACCTTTTGATATATTAAAAGTATTAATTCCCAAAATTAAATTACTTGGCTATAATTATGATGTAATTATTTAATTTCTTTTAATTCTTTTGAATTAATTTTGAAAATTTATTTATTTTGAAAAAAAAATACACTCGCGCTGTTAAAAAATTGGGATGTTACACCCTGCACTTGAAGCTTCATGCCATTTCCTAATTTCACATCACAAGAAAATGAACTATCAAGATGGCTAAACCATTTTCTTTCTCCGCTCATATGATTACTGCAATCGCTGTCCAGAAACCATCCATTCTCTGCAACCATTTCAAAATTCTGATAAGCCATTAACCCGTGCAAATTGTCGTCAATTGGTGTTGTATATGCCATGAGCATAATCTCGTCCCTTCTTGTGACATGCCCATCAACATAATGAACCTGAGGCGTCCATTCTGGGCACTTGGCTTTGAAGTGACCGAGTATGTGGCAATGGTAACATTCCACGGTCTCCTTGTTCCAACCATGACCTCGACCTCTTCCTCTTCTGGGAGAACGTCCACGTCCTCTTCCTTGACCACCATCAAAGCCAACATTTAGTACTTGATCATCAAAAACAGATTTCCTGCTGAATTTTTGTTCGTGGACCAAAAGCGAGCTTCGCAATTGATCCACCGTCAAAGTATCAATGTCTTTGGACTCTTCGATTGAACATACAAAGTAGTTGAATCTCTCAGTGAGTGTCATGAGGATCTTTTCTACAATAGTCACATCTGTGACCAACTCTCCACAATTTTGCATTGCATTGGAGACGATCATAACCCTGCCAAAATAATCATTGACAGTTTCTCCTTCCTTCATTTCCTGAACTTCAAACTCACGCCTTAGAGCCTGAAGTTGCGCCTTCTTGACTCGCGCACTGCCCTGGAATTTCATCCATAATTCCTTCAATGTCGCCTTTGTGAGATGGTTTTCAAGATCGTCTTATCTATACTGTGAAATAAATAATTCAGCGCCTTGAAGTCCTTTAATCGCATCTCCTCCAGATTCTTCATCTGTTCAGTAGTAAACTTCTCTCTGGCGGCCGGTTCTTTGCGACCTTCCTTCACCACCTGCCAATACTCCTTCGACCGTAGCAAGTTCTCCATGAGGAGACTCCAATGGTCGTAGTCCCCATCGAAGGTAGGAATACAGGCCTTTGCGAAGTTTGCATCTACCATCGTCACTCTCCTGTGTTTTCTTCTCAAGACGAGACGATCTCGTCGTCGTTCTCTCGTGTGTTTCCCAAACCCAATCACTCACACGAATCTGATAAGATGTTTTGCATAAGGCTATGATACCAAATGTTAAACAAAGACCAAAACTATGTTGCAGAGCGTGATAAACTTCATTGAGAACAAAAACAGAAATATAAAGGACAATTCAAAAACAACTAGCAGCAAGGCTGCCCACTAGCTAACAAACTCCTACTTAATCGGTACTTGACTCATTATTATAGACAACTAACCCAAAGACTTAAACAAACTTATCTAACTTGCAAGTCAGCTTACAACAACTAGATATTAAATAATAACAGAAACAAATTAATCCAACAACTGTAAGGTTACAGATTCGAAACAAAACATCAACCTAACAATATGGGTTAGTTGAACTATTAGTTACCGATACCTATTTAGATCAATTTGTATATAAACATTGTACTATAAGTGATCAATTTTCACTCCCCGAACAATATTCACACTAAGGTGTGAAAAAAAATGAGATGGTGGGTTGGACCTTCAGATCCATCAATTTAAGAATCTCTTTCTTTTTTTGGGTTTTATTTTTCTTAACTCATTTATTTTTTCTGTAACTATTAATATATTTTCTTAATGCACCTCAAATATTTTAAAGTTTTGTTGCTTGTGTAATTATTGTTGAATTAGATTTTAATTTTAATAACTTAATTTTAAAGTTTTTATTTATTTTGATGGAATCATTATTTAAAAATAATATATTTTAATTTATTTTAATTTTTCTATATTATTAATGAGTTAATTTGCGGACTCATCAATCTATCGAGGACGGGTAGAGTTGATTCGCTGACTCATCAATCACCTCACAAACCAAGGCGCGTAAGCTAGTTTATTTAAGTTTATCTTCTATTTACTATTTTTTCGAAATAAATCCAAATTCATTTCGTTTTTATTTTATTTTATGATATTGTTAATATACTATATATTTATAAGAATTTCGTATTTGTGTAGTTTCTATTTTGTTTAATATGAGTGAATAAATACTTTTTTTAAGTTAAAAAGTATTTGTATGAATAAATTTATTTCAAAGAATATTTTTTTATACAACAAACTTCCATTGATTTATTCAATAAAAAAACTTCAAATTGATTAATACTCAACCTAACTCATTAAGATTATTAAAGTTCAATATAAATTAAAATGCTTTTATATTGAATTTAATTTATACACTGTTAAATAATTTTTACAATGTCAACCAATCTCAACCGTTAAATTATTATATATATTTAATTTTTATTATATCTATCATTAAAGTTAAATTCATATATAGTTGTGATATTAATCTTTTATTCTCACAATGCATTACAATATAACTCTTTTAAAGTTTCATTTTTGAAATAAAATAAACGGTGGTTTATGATATATAACAAGCAAAATTACTCGTACATATATTCTTCATCATAGATAATTTTCTGTTACAAAGTTTAATTGAAAGTGAAATTTTAAAAATTAATTTTGAAGTTTGACTAATATAATTTATTTTTAATTTAAAATTTTGAATCTGCAATTCAAGATAATTTATTTTGAATTCATGATATAAATATAAACTCATTTTGAAATTTAATCTATATATCTCTAATATATCTAAATTAATTTTATATTTTCTTTTAACATAATATATTTCAAAAATTCCTATTTTAAAATTTAATTTATAATTTTTTTAGTATAATTTATCATAAATTAAACAAACTTAATCTATAGTTCAAGATAATTTAATTATGCATCACACTACACGTTAGTTTTAAATACCCAAATTGAAGTCATTTAATGAAGATTGAAATTTATTGCCAACCTAATAATAAACCAACTTATAGAGAATTAGTCAATATGAAATTATCTTAAAAAATAATATGCTTTTGTAGTTGCGTTGTTTTTTAAGAAATGGATAGTATATATGTATATTTTTTTTGACATAGATAATTAGTCTTAAAAAATTTGGGATCTTGATCTTATCTTAAAAATAGGATCTCCCACATAAAAAGATTCCATTTGCTATTACACTATCGTAAAATATCTAATAATTTGTAAATATTGACACTCATATATATATATATATAATATAATATAAAAAACAAACTTCAAAAATATTTCAGAAAATACCTTCAGTAATTACTGAAATATTATATATATATATATTTTTATTATTAACACCCAAGTAAAAATTGGAATTCAGTAGAAAAAAATATTTTTCAATAAATAATTAATGAGAAAGTTAGCATAAAGAAATATTGAAGAAAAAAAAACATTAATTTCAAGAAGTGAAAATAAAATAAAAAGAAATAAAATAAAAAATATAAATTACATCGATACCCATTTATTTGAGTAGTTTAAGAAATGGTTGAATATTTTAGTCCAAAGAAAAAAGGTGTAGGTTACTATTTACACTTTAGAATGAGTGTAAATTAGCTAACCCATATATATATATATATTGGTCCCTAATATACCAGATCCATTGGATATTACTTCTTCTTTCCATCTCCATCTCGAGAGTGTTTAAGGCATAAGAAGTCCATATTGAAGAGCAGTTAAAAAGTTTTAAATCTAATCAATGCAATTGATGATGCTTCTCAAATAGACGGTTCATTACATTTCACAATAAGGGATTCATAAACACTTCTCAAGGAGCAGTTAGAGACTAAGAGACTCTAGCAGATAGAACATATGAAGAAAAACACATGTAGGAGATCAGGAAACAAAATCAAAAAGCAGAGCAACAATCATTGTTTTTTAACTAAACCAAGATGATAAAATAACATGCCAGCCTCATAGACCATAGATAATGGTTATGAAATCTAGATTAAAGTTTACAGAAAAGATATCATATGCATCCTAAAACAAGGTCTGTATGGAAATAACTTCTTAACAATAGAAATTGTATTCTTCGCCACAAGAGGAGGGTACTTGACAAATCATCATTCAAGATCTTCATTTTTTTCACCCAAATTAAACTTTGGGCATATAAAATAACACTATAACACTAATATTAGGTAACAAAGCCAAAGCAATGTGGCTCAAAATGAACTAACCACGGGTCAGAATATGAATTTATGTGAAAACATACTTTTTCTTGTGATGAGCCGTGCTCTTCACCAAATTCTTCACCATCAGTTGAGGAGGAAGATATCTTTATTTATCAAGTCACCATAAGATGATGAAGAACATGTACTTGTCAAGTCTCAAACAATAAATTGAGCCAAGGAAAGAAATTTATTTTCTTCCCGCAATTTAAACTTTGCACACCTATTATTAAATAATACAACAATATTAGGGAACAATGGTTAATCTAATGTTATCTAAAATTGCAATTTACATGCAATGTAATAGTCTCTATAAACTATTTACTACTTAGCAACTAAAGAAGATCCAAAATATTAAATCAATCTTGGATTTTCTCCTCCTCCATCAACACGATAAGGTAAAAAAGGAAATTTATAGGATGTAATTAGTAGCGAAAGAGTGTTCATAGACAGGATGCAATTACATGTGGAACTACATTACAATCAATATAAACAATACCTTAAATAGATTAGTGGTAAAAGCAATTGATTGATGAAACATCACAACCTTAAGTGAGAAGATCTATAGGTAACAACAAGTTATTCTTTTTCCAAATAGAATGCCAAATAGAAGTCAAAATATAGGCGGCAACATAGGAATATAAAAAATGTCCTACAAATACTTGTCTTATGATTCAAATAAATTATGATGAATAAAATGTTAGAAGCTACATCCTTACCTTGAGTGGATATTCAGCACCTCAATATTATCTCCTTTCACAACATCCTTCAACGAAATTAGACTTGGAATATATGGAATTACTTCAACAAAGTTTGATGGACTCCCATGAATATGAAAAACTTTGATTCCATATTTCTCAGGTTCACAGTAGATTAAACAATTGGAAGAATGATATAACAATATGCCAGCACCCTCTTCAAAATGTTTTAACGGCCAACAAAAACCGTAACGCCAAGACACAGGACTGCCTAAACGATTAACCATAGTATCAATCTTGTAAACCTTAGTCCATGATTCTTTAATGCCATATTCTTTCAAAACCCACATTTTAACATCAAAGAAAGAGGACAAGTCACAAATGTAAAGAAATCCCTTTAATTCTCTCAGGCTGATATGCGCGGTACTATCAATTTCATTGTTATGATTTCCAAACACACCTGGAGGAGAAGGGAATGGATACACCCTCTCACTTTCAAAATTGAAACACAATATTGACCTCTTCTTATCATAAAATTTGATCCAATGAAGTGCACCATTCACACAGGCCGGATACCTAAGCCTCAAAATTGAAATTTGAGGATCTACTTCAACATTTCTCCATGATGATGTTCCAAGAGTGTGCATCTCAAGTATCACACGCTCAAACACCCAATCATTGCCATGTCTAACATGTCTCGTCCACATTTTTATCACTTTATATTCATTAGTTCTAGGGTGGAAACCAAAACCAGCTTGTACTTGCATTCTCACCTGACCTGTGTTTAACCTGATAGGAGCTGTAATAGCATCAGGAAGTCTTATGAACTCCCCAATGACTGGATTGTAAATCACTAAAGGGTTACCATTAGACGGGTCACACAAACAAAGCAAGCCATTACAAGAATTCACAATATTAAACCTATCATTCTCTCTCTTTGAAGTAATATACTGACTTGTTCTACTTCCATTATGGTTCTCGTCTGATTTCTTTACAGCTAATCTCACAGCGCGGATAGGCCGCTCGGATTTATTATTGATCTCATATCTATTTTCCATTAACAATTTGGCATCACGAAGAGGAAGCTTAAATATAGGCTCAAGCTTCATGATTCCAATTTCAAACTTTTCAGGCTCACAATCAAGAAGATGCAGGGTTCTTGACACTTGTCTTAAATCATTGGTCCTAATCATGAAACTAATTGGTGCTCGCTCAAATTGCAATTTAACAAATTGTGAATCTGAAATAAGCGTTTTCCAATTTTTGCATACACATTTACAAATAAGAAGTGACTTAATGGGAAGTTGTAGCAAAATGTGGGAAGTGAGGTGGGATGGAAGATTAGTAAAATAAGGGCAAAGTTCACAACTTCCTACCTCATCAATTTCCCCATTTGTGTCGTTGCTTCTTTCGTTAACCCTTGCAGATGTAACTGAATACTTTTTTCTTTTCATGGCTACACTAAGTCTTAAAAACAAAAATAAACAAAATAAATGATTCCTCGGGTTACTTGTGTACTCAACTAATTAGTTTGGTAGAAGATGGAAATGATTTGTGAAATTTATGAAAGCACTTGAAAGGGAAAGGGTTTATTACTTTGTTATATACACTACACAACAACTCGTGCACGCAGACGTTACAAAATTATTTTGAATTTAATTAAAAACATCATATTACATATCACTAATAAAAACCTTCTAGATCTACATACCAACTTAAATAAATATAAATAATATATTTTTATTAAAATATATAGAATATTTATTATTATTATTATTATTATTATATTTTTTTATTTTTTATTGAGTTTTAAATTATAATTTTGACAATCTTCTCAATAATTTAAGCTTAATAATCTATTTCAATGTTTGATATATTTAAATGAATTTTTATAAAATAAAATGTTAAATAAAATTTTAGTTTATATAATATTTCAACATATTATTTTTTAGTCTCTATAAATTTGTTTTAATTTTTTAATCTTTTAAAATTTGCTATTTTCAATTTTGCTTCATACTTTTAAGTTAATTATGTATACCATTTAAAATTGTGAATAATTTTTTTCAT
>JBBPBO010000005.1:69809854-69822336 GCA_037974295.1 Cicer cuneatum
TTTTTTTCATATATATTTAGAATATTGTAAGATTATCTCTCACAAAAATTTAGAATTTTTTTGACAAAAGATTGAATTAAGTATGAAATTTTAAGAACCAAAAGCTTAAAAAAAATTATACTTAATTTATTCCTCTCTTTTGTTATAAAATTCTAAATTTTTTGTAAAGAACTTGTTTATAATGTCCTAAACAACTGTAAAAATATTCAAAAATTTAAAAAATAAACATAAATTGGTTTAAAGGCATTGGCTAGTAAATTTTTTATAAAGATAAAAAAAAATATTAAAATTTTATAAAAATTAAAAATTTATTTAAAACTAAAATAAAGTTGAAATTTTATTAATTAAGATTCTCTAAAAAGTCTTAAAAAACATCTTAATATCATTAACTTATTAGATTAGAGACATGCAAGCAAGCACCCAAAGATACTTGTTAAGTATTTTTTTAAAAAAAAGAAAATTTTAGAATATATTTATTTAATACCTTAAAATTTTAAAAAGTAATTTGTTTTACATAATTTATTTATTTACTTTTTATTTCTTAACATTATGACCCATTAAATTAATACTCTATTTAAAGATATGTAACGTATTCCCACCTCAGATTTTATATAGTTGTTGACTTTTAAAATGAATCTTCCGTTTTACATAAATATCATTTTAGTAAAAAAAATTATCACAAAATAAATATTATTTATAATTTTAATTATATTTTTTATACTATTTTTTTAATAATTATTATATACATAATTTTTAAAATATTATTATACTTAACATTAATAATAGTATAAAATTCACCAATAATTAGATATGTAATTTGATAAAATTATTTATTTTTTTATTTTTTAATTAATACATTTCTTAAAGGTAATAGCAAAAATTTAAAATCAGCAAAGATTAGCTTATCCTAATTCCTAACCCGTTCCCACAAGAAGCTCTCACTCATTGGTTTTTGAAATATAGAACTATGTAGAATTCATTTGGTGTTTTAAGATTACTTTCAAAATCACTCTTTTTGTCAACTTTCAACAAAACGATTTTTAAATTTATGTTATAAAATGATTGTTTTACTCAAAATATTTACCGATGAAGTTCTGTATTTACATATGGAATATATGAAAAAGAGACTACCAATTGTATGTTTGTGAATCCAATCCATGCACTGTAAGTTTTGACCAACCTATTTTTTATTTGTTGTCACGCAGAATCATTTCTCATCTTTTTTTCAAATTACTTTTGTAATGTTGGTTCCAATAAAGTATTACTTCATGACTCAACAATCAGTTGGAAAGGAGAATTCATAAACAAAAACGGGGTATTTTTACGTAATGGAAGTTACAATTAATCGATACCTTATTAATTGGTGATAATAGTATTTGTAGTTGTTAAATATATAATAATATCTATATAGCTGGTAGATAGAGAGTTGGTTTAATTTTGTAATTAAAAGCATAACAATTACGTATAATTAAATAGATTCACTATTGGCCAATCTATTTAGAAGTTTGTGTATCTAGATTATTCTTATTTTTTAGTAGATTCTTTTATATAGATTGATATTCTAGAAGATAAAAGCAATGAGTGATGAGATGCAACACAAATTCAATTTCAGAAACTATTAGTTCTTCGTATTAGCATAAGCGGTCAATATATAAATAAAAATGATAATAAAATGCTATGAATTATTAGTTTGTAATAATTTTTAAAATATAATACCGAAACCCTTTTTCTTTTTATTTCATTTTATTAAATTATTTTTGTCAACCTTCCATTTTATTATTTATCTGCTATTGTTGCCTAATACATGCCCAAACTCTCTTCTATCTTGCATCTTTTCTTCCTCTTATCCTTTTCTTCAACCTCAACTGTACTATAATTTCATTAAAAAAAAATAAAACGAAATGGATCTTGGACAATCTTGTTCCTTCTTATTTTAAAGTTTGTGAGAAAGAAAGACGTAGTAGATTTATCTATAAAGCTTTCAAAAATAAATAATTATGAAAAAAAAGAGAAAAATATATCATTTTTAAAAGATTTCTCTATATATTAACATGGAGGGTATACAACTAAACGTTTTTTGAAAATTGAAAATTACTTTAGTTCGATTCATTTCTCGATTTAATTCGATTTGTTTTAACTTTTTTGATTAATCAGTAATTTTTAAAGTAAACTGAATATCGATTCCCAGTTGATTAAAGTGATTCAGTTAAATTTTTAAAACATTAATTTAAGTTTCACAATAAACTAACATAAAAAATATTTTGAGAAACATTTCAAAACGAAATCAATCCAATAACTAGAAAAATAGAGTAGAAATTAAAGCACAATTTTCCACTATAATAAACCTAGTAATATAATTCAAATTAAATGGGTCTTGTCGAATACAAAATAAATTCAATGGGAAAATATGCATGATCTTGAAATACCTTTAAGGTGAACTTGACAAAAGCATTGTAACGAGTTCAATATCATGCCAAAAAACTGGATTTCAATCATTAAAAGTTTTGAATCTAATCCAAGACGATAAGATAACATATCACTTTGGTAAAACCATAAATAGCGATTAATGAACATCTAGATTATAGTTTAAAAAAACACATCTTTTGCATCCTAAAACAAGATCTATAACAAAATAATCCTAGATTATAGTTTACAACAAAAACACATTTTTCACTCTGCTTCTTTTACTATTAAAGCAGTCAACTATACTCTAAATAATCCTATATATACTCTGCTTCTTTTACTAATAGCATTTCCATAACAAAATTATAATAAAAAACAAATAAAATTAAAATATCAATTATCAAGTACAATAGATAATTGCAAAGTCTAAGACGTCATTAACACTTCTACTTGTAAAAAATTGGTTGTTATTAACCATATCAAAAGTTGCATATCATTCCTTCGTTGTGTTCCTGCTCAATAAAAATTACCAATTAGAGTTTTTAAGAACTTTTGTACACCACATAATGTTATTTTTCATTATTTCTTACATACAAGTCTATATGCTCACAAGCTACATTTTACTCAAGGTTGAATGCTAATAACTTGCCTTTTGTGTTTTAAATTGATTAGGTGTTCAATTCAATATTGGAAGCAAATAATATGTACTTTGTGTTTCAAAATTGATAAGAGGTATGTAGACTTATCTATTTGTGTTGTTTTATAAGTTTCGAAAAACTGTTTAAAAATTATTTTCAGCCACCGAAGTTATTATTGGGCTGAGTCACGGACTAGATCGCTCTCTTTAAATATGTATCGGAGTTCTACTACATCGTAGAAAACAGTTCTAGAATTACACCTTTAAATATGGAGATTAAGACCACTTGCAATATGGTACTATGACCATTCGAAAAAAATAAATAAAAGATGAAGCAGATAGGGAAGAAAGAGAGAAAATACTTAGATTTTCAGAGTGTTTTCGGTGTAGTTTTTCAACTAAGAGGAATCATCTATTTATAGAGAAATTCTGCAACTTACGAGAGAGAAATAAATGCGGTCTAGTTGACCGGTTTCACAAAACTACCCTGCAATAATAGGGGATGAGTTGACTAGATCGGTTGTTGACTATTGACTCGATAGAAGGTAGAAATGTGTGTAGAACATAACAATATCAGAGAAAAAAATGGATACTAAATAGAGTTGTTGACTTGATAGAGTTGACTGGATCAGTTGTTGACTGGATACTAAAAAAAATACACCATTTAGCCCAAACTCTGACCAACTTGATGGATAGCGACAATGCATTCTCACCCCTTCACAAAATTGGGTGGCACACCTTGACATACTTCCCCTTATAAACACAACTAGTATGTTATCCCTCATAAGTGGAACTTCCTTATTTTTCAATTCACAACAACTAGCTATATGGTTTTCAACATCATTTTCAACAATTCCCCACTTGAATTTAAAAAAGTGTTTCTGAAATAGCGTCAAACGCTTCTATAGGATCATGCATAAATAGATGTGTCTTCTGACTTGAATATTTGCATAATAAGTGAGATTCAAATTGAACAAGAGTGACTCATAGTCTTGAACTCTATTTATAACATCAAACCCACACACAACCTTTCCATATGGCGTATTCTCAAAAGCCCGTGCATTAATGACCTACACATATATCCTAGTATAGTGAACGCTCTAGGAATTCTACCTCAAAATTCCATAAGAAGTGACCCACTTCCACATTCACATAGGTGAGTCTATCAAGAGTACTCTTTTAGCTAGGTACTCCACTCCACATAGAGTAGAGATCTTAGTAAGAGTTTCTATTATCCAATCTTATTACCGCTTCAGGAATCATGCTTCTGATTTATAATAGCATGTTCATCTCATATCACTTAATGACTTGTTATTACCCATTGAACCTAATTCTTGGGATCTCTAGTCTTTTAGGTCGGGTTACCATCATGAGTGACTCGTTGATCTATAGGCATATTCCCATCCTTTTGGATGTTTTTAGGATTTTCTCTCTAACTATTCCTTTTGTCAAAGGATCTGCTAAATCTTCATTAGTGTTTACATAATCCACTATAACAGCTCCTTTAGAAAGTAACTCTCTAATTGTGATGTGCTTATGACGTATCTGTCGTCTCTTACTGTTGTAGTAACGATTCTCAATCTTTGCAATAGCCGCGTTACTATCGCAGTTACTCATCACAACTGACATTGGTTTTTCCGATAAATAAATCTCAACTAGCAAGCATCTCAACCAACTCGTTTCTTCACTGGCGGTAGCTAATATTATCATTTTAGACTTCATAGTGGAATGAGTACCCTAATATTGTCTATTTCAGACTCAATATCGTGTGCTTATTTGATTTCCAAGATACAACACCACCAGTTATGCTAAATATATATCCACTGGTTCCTTTAGAGTCATCTGATAAAGTGTTCCAATCAGCATCATGTATCCTTCAAGGACGGCATGAAATCTTTGATAATTTAATTTGAGACTCATTGTCTTTTTAAGGCATCTCATGACTCTTACGATAGCGTGTCAATGATCCATATTAGCTCTACTGGTAAACTTGCACAATAGTCCCACAACATAGACAATGTCGAGTCTAGTACAGCCAATGGCATACCTGAGGCTGCCAATGCTACTCGCATATTCAGTTTGTCTAACACCTTCACCAGTGTTTTTGAAAAGTTTCACACTTAGATCATATGGTGGGCAAACAGGTTTACATTGAAAGTATTTGTATTTTTTTAAGATATTTTCAACATAGTGAGATTGATCCAAAGAAATTCCTTTTTTTTTACCTAGTAATCTTAATTTTAAGGATTACACTCGCTTCTATGTGGTCTTTCATATCAAAGTTGTTACACAACAATCATTTAACAACATCTACAACATGAATGTTTGAACCAAATATGAGTAGGTCATCTACATAGAGACATATGATAGTGCAAATTCCATTTTTAGATTTGTAATAAATATATTTGTCACTTTCATCCACTTTAAACTCATTTGATATAAATCAAGTTATAAAACTTTTCACGCCATTGCTTATGAGCTTGTTTAAAACCATACAGAGATTTATCTAACTTACAGACTTTATTTTTTTGTTCATGAATTAGAAAACCTTCATGTTGTTCCATATAGATTTCTTCTTCCAAGTCACAATTTAAGTAAGCAGTTTTGACATTCATTTGATGTATCACAAAGTTATGAATAACAACAAGTGAACTAAGTACCTAATGGATGTAATTCTAGTGACTTTTATATATTGATGTAAATATGTATGACTTTTATTTTTAGATAGTATATATAAAATAGATCTCATTTCTATAACGTATAGATTTGACAATTCAATCACATTATAGAATTAAACTCTTTCTTTTTGATAGATTTTTACTCGTTCAAGTTTTTGACATATTTTGTTTATTATTTTTTTAAGTGACTTTTATTTTGTTAAAAAAGTTACTTTGAAATAATTTTAAAAAGTTACAGTATTCATTTAAAATTGAAATCAATTCAAAATATTCATATTTATTTGAATTTCAAATTTATTTATGGTAGGTATTAGTTTAATTGTACTATTTATTATTAGAAAACAAGATGAAACTATTTTACTGAACAATTCCTCATATATTGAAAAGAAAAATGAAAAAGATTACTTTACATTATAACATCTCAATCTCTTTATATACAACGGGAGAGAAGAGGTATGAAGTTGTGTAATAATCATAATTGAAATAACAAAATTAACTAACTCATAACAACCTACGAAAAGAATCCTATAAGCCCTTACAAACAAGCTCACAGTTAGCTTGATTGACAATAAGCTATCAAGCTGAGGCTAGCAGACTAGTGTGTGAAGTGACAATGTTGGTCACAAGAAAGGGGGGGTTTGAATTGTGACTCTTTTTAAAATTTCTGCTTTGTAAAAATAAACTCAAGATTGATCTTGGTGTGACAAATAAGAATGCAGATTGATATTTTGGTTAGAAATAAATAAAACGTTAAAATGCAATGAATAATGTATGCGTAGTAATCAAAGTAAAGATAAGAGAGAAGAGAATAACGCAGTGATCTATCCTGGTTCACCCAACCGTAGGCTACGTCCAGCCCTCACAATCTTGTGAGATTTTCCACTAACTTGGTAAAACAAGATTGATCCTGTTTCTACCTTAACAGATAAAACTGATTTACAGCAGGTTACTTTCCTTTTTACAGATAACTTTCCTACACTTGAAAGTATCTTTACACTTATCCTCTCAAGGATCTTTACAACTTTCCTCACACTATTTCTATCTCTCTAGTGTTTGGATTTAACAAATGATTGTTTTTGAAAGATATTTGGTTTGATCAACAGTATCTCAACTCTTGTTTGAGTTTCTATTTTGAGCAAATAGATTTCTAAGCTTGATCTTTTATGATGACAGAGACAAAGAGCCTTGCTGTGTTTTTTACAAGCTTGATGAAATTCGAGAATGATGATCTTTTATGGGGAATGATTGCACTTGAATGTTTGATGATCTTCCCTTTGCCTTGGAGTTCTTTTTATAGGCATTTTAGAGGTCTTGCCAGCTCATGTAGCCGTTGATATACAGGCTATAAAGACTGTGTACTTTTAGGCATGTGTCAGAGGAAAAGGAAGACAGTTCCAGTTAATCTCCAGATTGATCTTGGTTTCCAATTTTCTTAGATTTTTGCTGTTATTTTCTGTTTTGTTCTTTGCTGCATAATTTCTTGTGATGTAATAGATCTTCGGGATCAGTCTTGAGTTTTTTCATTCTTCTTGGAAAGAATTCCCTCCATCATGAATGGATTTGACGGCTGATTATTCATTTGTATATACTTGTTTTAATTCTGATGAGTTCAAGATTATTTTGCTTGTTTATTTTGCTTTTGATCTATCCTTTTCTGAAAGAATTACTTGATACCTATATTTTGATAACAACAATCAAGAAGATATGTTAAATTCTTTTGTGGTTTAGAATCATAATTAATAAGATTAATTAGCTTGTTTTTGTTCATCATTAAAACACTTGAAAAAGGGCTTTTTGTCTCAACAATCTCCCCCTTTTTGATGATGACAAAACATTTTAATTTTTCTTTAATTTTGATTCTAATCTTTTTTTGGGATTTCTCCCCCTCAGATTATGCTGTTTAATTTTCTGAAATAATGATGGTAAAAAAAAATTTAACAGAATCATACTTATTTGGATCTTGCTCCCCCTCAAAATATGCTTCAAATATTTGCTTGAAATCTTTTTCCAGAAGCAGATTGTAACCAGATGTATATATGCTTAACATGATGAATATAATTTTTTTTTAAATCTTTTTCAGAAGCAAAATATACCAGTATGAGTAGTCTTCAAGCTGGTTTTTAATCCATAGAACTTGAGAACACCAATTGGCAGCTGATACATATTCAGCTTCTATGGTTGACAAAGCAATTGTGTTCTGCTTTCTGCAAGATCAGCTAATCAGAGCCTCTCCAAGGAATTGGCATGCTCCACTAGTGCTTTTTCTTTCAATCTTGTCTCTGGCATAGTCAACATCACAATAGGCTACAAGATTAAAGTGAGATCCTTTGCTATACCAAAGGCCAAGATTAGTAGTACCGACAAGATAATGAAATATTCTTTTAACTGCAGTTAAGTGGGACTCTTTTGGTGAAGATTGAAATCTTGCACATAGTTCTACTGCAAAGACAATATCAGGTCTACCTGCAGTTAGGTATAGCAGAGATCCAATCATCCCTTTGTATTCCTTTTCAGAGATTGGTTTACCATCTTCATCTTTGTCTAATGAGGAAGAAGGATGCATGGGAGTTGACATGATCTTGGCTTCATTCATTTTGTATTTTACCAAAAGATCTTTTGTATATTTTTCTTGGAATATAAAGATGCCATTTTTATGTTGCTTAATCTGTAGTCCAAGAAAATATCTCAATTCTCCCATCATACTCATTTCGAATTCACTTTGCATTAAATTCGAAAATTCTTCGCACATTGTTTCATTTGTGGAACCAAAAATGATATCGTCCACATATACTTGTACAATTAATAAATTATCTCCTTTTAATTTTTTGAATAAGGTTGTATCAATCTTTCCTCTGGTAAAATTGTTCTTGATTAAAAAGGAGCTTAATCGTTCATACCAAGCTCTAGGAGCTTGTTTTAATCCGTATAAGGCTTTGGTTAGTTTAAAAACATAGTTTGGTTTAGATTGATTTTCAAATCCAGGAGGTTGACGAACATACACTTGTTCATTTAGAAATCCATTTAAAAATGCACTTTTAACGTCCATTTGAAAAAGTTTAATATGACTATGAGATGCATATGCAAGCAATATTCTGATAGCCTCTAACCTTGCAACAGGAGAAAAAGTTTCATCATAATTTATGTCTTCCTGTTGATTATACCCTTGTGCTACCAATCTTGCTTTGTTTCTAATGACTTTGCCATCTTCATCAAGCTTGTTTCTAAATACCCATCGAGTTCCAATGATTGTTTGGTCTTGAGGATCTGGTACTAAAGTCCAGACTTCGTTTTTCTCAAACTGTAGTAATTCTTCTTTCATGGCATCTATCCAAGATTGATCTTCTATGACTTCTTTAATAGATTTGGGTTCAATCTGGGATATCATTGCCATGTTGTTGTCACTATCATTTTTTATTGTTCTTCTTGTTCTTATTCCTCTTGAAATGTTTCCAATGATTTGATCTTGTGGATGATCTCCTACTGTTTTCCAACTCTTAGGAGGAGTGTGAAAGGGAGACTATTTATCAATCTCGTTTTCCAATCTGCATTTCCTCTTCATCATCCTTTTTACTAAGATCAAGATAATCAAATTCATCAAATAATACATGCATGCTAATTTCAACAGTTTTGGTTCTTAAATTAAATATGTGATAGCCTTTAGACTTAGTTGAATAACCCAGAAAAATAGCTTTATCTGATTTTGCATCAAATTTTCCAAGATTTTCTTTGTTATTAAGGATGTAGCAGTAACAACAAAAAATGTGAAAGTATGAAATATTTGGTTTTCTATTTTTCCAAATTTCATATGGTGTTTTGTTGATGATTTTCCTTATTGATACACGATTTAGAATTAGCAAGAAGTGTTTATAGCTTCTGCCCAAAAGTATTTTTCAACATTGGATTCTTCCAAGATCGTTCTTGCCATTTCCTGCAATGTTTTGTTTTTGCGCTCAACAACCCCATTTTGTTGAGGAGTTATAGCACATGACAAATTGTGGGAAATACCAAGTTCATCAAAGAATGCTTTGAAGGAAGCGTTTATAAATTCTCCTCCTTGATCACTTCGTACAGAAATGATGTGAAGATCTTTTTCATTTTGAACTTTTTTGCAAAATGTTTTGAAAGCTTCGAAAGCATCATCTTTTTGTTTTAGAAAAATTTGAAGGTGCAAATACGAGAAGGGGGTTGAATTGTGTTTGACTAACTTGAATTCTTTTCCTGTTTTTACACTTTTAAAACAAAACTTGATGTATGAATAAAAACAGAGTTAGCAGCGGATATAAAGTAAAAATAAAACACATAATTTTTATACTGGTTCACCGTTAACGAGGCTACGTCCAGTCCCTTCACCTTGAAGGATTTCACTAATTCAAACCTTGAATTACAACAGTTCCACTGACCCTCCAAGTCAGTCTTCTCAAACAGTCTAACAATCCTAGACTCTTGAGGAATACAGCACCTTGACTTCCTAAGTCAAGTCTTCTCCTGCCAATCTGACAACCCCATATTGTAGAAGGAATTACAACGCCTTGAATCTAATTGCCAAGTAATCTGCTACCCCTTCTGACTCCCTCAGATTGTAGACTCTACTTCAACAACTTAGATCTAACACAAGGGAAAGAAAATAACACGAGTACCCACATCTGGACCATACTAAGTGATCTGTTGTTATCCTCTGATTTCGGCCAACCCTGGACCACACTTTCTAACCTTCTGATCTTCTGATCTCGGCCATCCTGGTCTAGCAAACTGATCTGCTGTGATCCTCTGATCTCGGCTACTGCTGGACCACACATTCTAACCTTCTGATTTCAGCCAACACTGGGCCATGGTCTGATCTTCTGATCTCGACCAACACTGGGCCAAATACTTAAAATCTGAACCATTGATCTGAAAATCTTCCCCCTGATCTGGACCAATTCTAGACTTGGTCTGGACTTAGTTTCATACCCTGAACCATGCTATCTTCTGGTCTGGGTCAAATCTGGATTAATTCCTTTGTTTTGGACCCATTAATTTACCCTCTGATTAAGTCTGGATCAAGTCTGGGCTGTTTATTATTTCACTGCCAGGTCATCTTCTGATCAGAATAACTTCTGGAATAAATCTGACATTTGATTCCTTCTGGTTTGGATCAAGTCTCCCTCTGGCAGGCTTCCTTCTTGTCTGGTCCAGGTCTCTTTCTGACTTTGCTTCCTTCTGATCTGGGCCAACAAAGATATCTTCTGGTGATGTTTTGACTTCCTAGAGTATCTTCTGGTACCTTAAGGATTCAATCTCTGGAACCCTTTGATCTTCTGCTTTTGATTACTTCAACTTCTGGTGGCATTTGATTTAATAATTCAAGGTATAAAATAAGATTACATTGAGTGTTTTTGTAAACATCAAAATCCTAAGACTTAGAACCAACTTGGTTCCAACAAAAGTACTCATGTATATCTTGAAAAATCATCAACTATTACGAAGCCATATTTCATACCTCTTAAACTAGTTGTTTTGATGGGTCCAAACAAATCGATGTGAAGTAATTCAAGTATTCTTTTTGTGGAAATGAAATCATTGGCATGAAAACTACTTTTAGTTTGTTTTCCTTTTGCACATGCTTCACATATTTTGTCTTTTTCAAAATTGATTTTGGGTACACCTCTAACAAGATCTAGCTTGGAAATTTTGGAGATAGTTTTCATACTAATGTGACCAATTCTTTTATGCCATATCCATTTGTCTTTTTCAATGGACATGAAGCATGATTCCTCTGGTAATTCATCAAGGTACAACACATATCAAAACTCCAATTAAACTAAATTTTTATTCTATTACTACCATTCAAAAGACTAGTCACTACATTTAGCATAGATAGTGCAAATGACATTTGCATCCTGATAAATGATTTATCAAGTATTTAATTTTTATTTTTTTTTAACTCTTTGACTACCAAAAAAATAATATATTAATAATTTAGAGTTCGATAAAAAAAATAATATGTTCCACCAATAATTATTCAAGTCAAAATTTGAATCGGGTTCTCCTTCAAATCAATTAACTGAAATTTATTAACTACAATTAAATTACTTGGATATTAAATATTTGATATCAAAATTATGTGTTTATTACATAGAAATAAATTTAAGAATACAGTTTCATTCTACGGAATTTATATTTCATACAGAAATTTCGTAATTCAAATAATGTATTTAAATAATTTTCACACTTAATGTAAAATATGTGTTCCAGACCTTAAATTCAGTAAAATAACTTGTTAACATAGTCATATAAAAGACTTATCTCACATGAACAATTCATTTTTAAGCACTATGAAAATTGTAAATACATTGCAAAATTCGATCTTATGTATATATGCTTAATGTTTACTCCCACCTCCTCCTCCACCAATACCAGTACCGGTACCTGTACCAGATCCAGCTCCTACTCCGACTCCGATTCCAATACCAATTCCTATGCCAACCCCTCCTCCTCCACCACGACCACTACCTAAACCTGTTCCACTTCCACTTCCTACACCACCACCAGCACCAAAGCCTCCACCATGCCCCGAACCTCCACCTGTTCCTCCTCCTCCTTCACCGCCACCACCACCACCTCCACCCCCAATACCTCCCAAACCTCCACCAACACCGCCTCCAGCTCCAAATCCTCCACCATGGCCCGAGCCACCACTTGCACCGCCACCACCACCTCCTCCTCCTCCTCCTCCTCCCACACCTCCAACTCCACCAACTACACCTCCACCAGCTCCAAATCCT
>JBBPBO010000005.1:69830868-69900348 GCA_037974295.1 Cicer cuneatum
TCATTATGTAATTTTCGATATATTTAATTAAAATTTGTCAAAAAGGACTATTTAATTACAACAATTTTAAAATAATATTTATTAATTTTATTATATAGTTAGCGTCTAACAGGGCACTAACGTGCTTGTAGTCTATTTTTATACATAGAAAGTTCAATTATTTAATTGACAATATAGAATGAAATCCTAAATAAATAATATTTAGATATTTTATATATAAGTATACATATTTTAAAATTCAGCTATTTAACTAAAATAGAGAATGAGAAAATAAAAAATAAAATAGTTTAAGTAAAAGATAAAATTAAAAGAGAAAAATGTTATAGCAAAACTATACATCCTTTATATAAAGTTATATTTACAATATGGATAGCTCATTTAATTGTTAATTATAAAATAAATAAATAAATAAAAAATACTGACTGGAATCCATTTTTTAGAACAGTAAGTTGTCACTATAACTGAAAATCAATTGAACCGACTTGAAACTAGTTTAAGATTCGATAATTAACTTGTTGAATTTAGCTCATTAATTAAATAAGTTGAATTTGAATTGAAAATTGAGTTCGTTAAATAAATAAGTTGAACTGAAGTTATATATAGTTTGACTAGTTTGGTTCATGAATAAGTCTTTATATATATATATATAATTAATTTTATATAGTTTTATTTTTGTATAAAATAAATTTCACTTGAGAGTTGTTAAAAAAAAATTAATTTAGGTGTAAGTATTAAAAATGTTTGAAGATGATGTTGAACACATTGTAAATGTCATTTGAAACAAAATAAAAATTATTTGAAAAACTAATATTTAGAATTTATTTATATAATTTAAAAGCTACTAAAAAGACAAACAACTCTTTTGTTTATAGTACAACTAAATTCGGTCTCTAATAATATAAAAAAAATTGTCAACAAGTCTAAGGTGATATATTGCATTTGTTGCTCAAACACATCTAGTTCTGATGATAATATTGAGTTATAAATATTATTTTGAGATAAAACTTTTTTCAGTTAAAACTTAGAAACAAAATATATAATTCTTATTTATACTATTAAAGTAAATAAAATTGTTTTATTATATTATTGTTTAAATATAGTTATTTAGTTATCTTTAACACTTAGAAATCTCACACTCAATGAACTATTTCTAATTTCACTAATGCAGTCCCACGTTGAAAAATATACTCCCTTACACTTATTTTCTCTTATATAAAGATTGCACCATCAACACATGAGACAATCAAGAGTAAAGAGAAAATTAATCTAAAAATATTGATATTTAAGCTTAGTTTAAATTTATTTATTTTTGTATTTTTGCAAAAAATTAAAGCGCAAATATATCATGAGATACAATTAATATCTCAGCTATGTTGTCATCCCAAAAAATACCACCTATTATCTACTGCATCTTAATAAATTTATCGAATAAAATATAAAATAGAAAACAAACATTTTGAGGACTAGGCCAAAATTTAAATTATGGGCTTTAGTTATTTTTTTATTAATAAGTTGAAGGAATACACGTGTTTCTTTAAGTTTTATTTGTTTGTTGGTTCATTTGATTAGTTATCAAGGTGAATCAAGTTGCTTGTGACTGGAATTGAGCCTAATTCTTGCTAACAAAAAAAGTTTGTAATAAATTTGAGTTGAGTTTCGAGCAAAATTAATTTTTATCAAATCGAGTTAAATCTAAGTTCGACTCATTTCTAACCCTAGTTGTAAGTGTGCTTGTTTGACGATTATCACTGGTGCACAACTTCACATCCGATTGAAACTGCATAATCACAAGACCAAATGTATAATGCTTTGACACAAACATACAACACTCTTTTTTTTAATAATAATAAAAAAAATTGATTTTACTTTTTATTTTTTTGATTATTTTTTGTATGCGTCTAAAGACTATGTATTTGCTCTTGACGTGCGAGAATAACTATTCCGCTCATCCATTTTTCATCGTTCACTATATTAGATATTTTAATTAATTAATTAATTAAGTTGATTAATTAGTTATCTAATTGAATATATAAGTATTTGTAACAATTGATGTAATTAACTATTTCTATTATCAATATTATTCAATTTATTTTTGGTTATTTTTCTCTTATAACTAACTAGTGTAACAAACACATTATCCAACAAAAATATATAACATTTTATCGCCAAGTGCATCATTATTAATTTTTCTCTCCTTTTAGTATTTATTTTCTTTTTAAAATTTCTGTTCAAGGTCATATCATGGCCCTTGTTGCCATCTCAATCCTTAATAAGAACCCTTGTGAAGAAATCCTTATAATTGTATGTCAGTTTGACTTCTCGAAATGTTTCTGATTAAATGACAATTATTTATCCTAAAGTGTGATTATCACCTTTATGAAGGAGTTGTTTGACGTAATACTCATGGTATAATCAACCTAGAGACAATATTTCATAGAAAAATAAGAATTGATAGACAAAAATCCATTAAACACTCTATATGGATGGAGTTGTTGAATTTGAAAATTAAATGCTGGCGTGACATTGATGATATGGCATTGGCATCAAAATTACATATATCATGCTATGTCATAGCATGACCACGTGGTTTTCCGTTAGCCACATTAGCATACTTTGATGAAAAGATAACATTGAACAATAAAATGAAAATATTAAATTATTGAGATGAAATGTAAAAAAGTTTTTCGATGACTAAAATCAGCAGAAACCTTATATTATAGGGACAAAAGTGAAATTTACCTACAAGACTAAAATGAAGAAAAGAAAGACAAAAACGTAGTTTTACAAAGGATTTTAATTTATATATACACAACTAATGTTAAAGATTTTTCAGACGGTCAATGAATCATAACTGTTAAATAATTAAGAATATTTGACTTTAATCTAATTACTTTAAAAGTCATATAAATGAGTGGTTGTTATATATGGATAGTATAAAACTTTTTATATCGAACTATTTTTGAAATTTAAACTCTTTAGCAAAAGAAAAACAACATGATTCTCTTTTATGTTCAATAAAATATTGTGGTATGTATATGGATAAAAATAAGTGAGAACGACCGAGTCGAACTATAGTTTAGCATACATCAGATCTAGACAAGGCCAAACTAGTTTTTTTAAGGTGTAGACATGTTTTTAAAAAAACATACATGTTTAAGTGTTTTTGTTTGAAAGTACACATTTAAATGACATAAAAATTGTATATTTTTGGATATGTATTTCTAAAGTGATTTTGAAGGTCGGGAAAAGTTGGACTTTTTTAAAATAGAAATGCTAAGATTTTTATAAAAAAAAAAAAACTGTTTAGCTAAAAAAAAGACTATTAAAATTCACTAAAAAACATTTTTTATATCTATTAGAATGATCTATTTAAATAAATAGAATATTTTTATATTTTGCATTTTGTATCAAATCATACAATTTTTTTAACTTTTTAATTTTTTTTGAAAATGTTCTAACAGTTTCAATAATTCAGGCTTATTGCCCTAAATTAATTTTTTATTTATTTAAAAATTTTATTGTAAAATAAAATTTAAATAGCATCAAATATCGTACAATGTGAGTGATATTTTTCTGACCTTTTCACTCTAATAATAACTTGGTTTTATTTATAAAAAAAAAACTTGTTTTTGTTTTTTTAAAACACCCAAACTTTGGTGTTTTTCTTTTGCTTTCCTATTTTCCCATGTGTGATTTAATCTTTGTTTGTTTCTCTCTTGCTCTCGGATTCAACAAGAACAAATGTTATTTACATTTTCGTTTCCAAACACACTTTAATTAAAGTCTTATGAAATATGAAGTACTTATATGGATAGTAAATACGACATTGCATGTAAATATCAGTATTAATTTAAGTAAGATAAATTGATTGAATATAAAAGTTTAATTTGTATGTATTATGAGTACAATATAACGATTCATATTCATTATTTTAAAAGTGTTTATTATATACAAATTAAACATTTTTGAATATCAAATAGTTGTGTTTCAATATTAATATAAAAACTCTTTACACTAACTTATGTATATAAATTACATTTTTAATATAATTGCATCTAATTGGTGTCGAAAATTTTGGTGCCACATAGTTTATGAAGCTTGTAATTTTTGAATGAAAAAAAACACACAGTTTCACAAAATTTATACAACAGTTGTAGTTGATGACTATACATGAAATTAAGCAATTCATAAGCATATAAATAAAATCAATATCACTATTAGTTCTTCTCTCCTTCGTCATAAGAATAATTTTTTGAACTTTGGAATTATTGAAAGATACCATAACACTTTCGCAGGAAGACCTATTGTGCTTTCGTCACAATTAGAATCACCATCTTCAACTCTTACAATATGCAATCATTACGGCATGTGTTATACATCATACCCATCAAACACAATACCTTCTTCACCTCATAATAATAGTTTGACAATGTGTTACCTTCAAGAAGCATTTATTTCAACAACTCAAGCTGTACAATGAAGCTTTTATCCGTCCATCCATTTCTTGCTTTCAAGTAGAACAATCTCAGCACCGGAGACAATCATGTGAAGTTAATACACCCTGGCTACAAAGCCTATTCTTTGTCATTGCACAAACTATCATACACATGTGTACATTGAAAAGACTCTTGTCCAATATCATGAATCATGTTCTCAAGCCAATTGTCCATATCTTCACAAACTTCTTCTTTTTCCAATACAATTTCCATGTTTAAGGAATCACAATGTCATATCCCTTTTGTATAACTCTGAAAAATCCCATAACAAATAAGATGATTTTGTGTTTCCTCAAAATGTAGCGGGTTTCCAGTTAAACATTTAACACAAGGACAATAAATTTTTCCTTCATTTTTACGAAGTTTTTTTAAAGCTAATTGTAAAAACTCTTCCACTCCTTTATGATACTATTCACTCAAACGATTAACACTCATTCAAATACGATTCATAACTAATTTTGTTAAAAATAAATAACCATAAATATTAAGTTAAAAGACTAAAGTTACATTTTTACTTAAAATCTTATATCAGTCTGCAAAGCATGTACTGTACTGGTGTTTTACAAAAATAATTAACCTTTAACATAAATCTCCTAGACCATCACAACTAAGAATTAATGGTTTTTAATTACATGAATGTATAAAAAAAATCTCTTATAAGACAGGTAAACATAAATGGATTTAGAGGAAGGCTTACTCATGAAGGTGCAAACACGAGAAGGGGGGGTTGAATTGTGTTTGACTTAACTTGAATACTTTTCCTGTTTTAATACTTTCAAAACAAAACTTGATGTATAGTTAAAACAGAGTTAGCAGCGGATAAAAATAAAAATAAAACTCACAAATTTTATATTGGTTCACCGTTAACGAGGCTACGTCCAGCCCCTTCGCCTTGAAGGATTTCACTAATTCAAACCTTGAATTACAACCGTGTTACTGACCCTCCAAGTCAGTCTTCTCAAATAGTCTAACAATCCTAGACTTCTTTGAGGAAAAACAACTCCTGTCTTCAGCCAATCTGACACCCCAGATTGTAGAAGAATTCACAACACTATGAATCTAATTGCTAAGTACCTTGCTACCTCCTACTGACTCCCTCAGTTTGTAGACTCTACTTCAACAACTTAGATTTGACACAGTGGAAAGAAAATAACACGAGTACTTGCTTCTTGAAAGTTGAAACTCACAATTGACTTATATGAAAATTTGGGAGCGTTTGCTTTGGAAGTGTATGACTCTTTTGTGATTTTCGATTGATGAGCATTCTGCCTTGAGCCTCATTTTATAGATGCAGATTAAGCCTCTTCCAATGCTTAAATTCGAGCTGAATCTTGCTGGATTCTCTGTAAAAATAACTTGACCAATTGGGCTTCATATAAATAAAAAACATATCTTCAGATTTCCTTTCAAAATAACTGGCCAATTAAATCTGTTGGTTCCTTCCCGCCACAGCTCCTGAATTCCACAACACCTCACTTTATTTTTGTAATAAATCTTTTTAATCATTTGATCAAAATAAATTAAATTGTCCACCGTATAAATTTCCTGATTAAATCTGGACCATTGGATCTTCATGCGCTAGTCCACATCTGGACCATACTGATTGTTATGCTGTGATCCTCTGATTTCGGCCTTCCCTGGACCACACTTCCTGACCCTCTGATCTTTTGATTTCGGCCGACCTGGATGCGCGCCTGATATGCTATAATCCTCTGAACTCGGCCTTTGCTGGACTGCTCATCCTGTCCCTCTGATTTCGGCCAACACTGGGCCATGGTCTGATCTTCTGATCTAGACCATCACTGGACCAAATAATTAATTCTGAACTATTGATCTGGAAATCTTCCCTCTGATCTGGACTAATTCTAGACTTTGGTCTGGATTAAATTGAAATTAAATCTGGACAATAAATATTTCAGTCTGGACATTTTACCTTTGATTTTGGACCAGGTCTGGATTGATTCTGGAATTCATTTCTTCTGGTCTGGACTTAGTTTCATGCCTTGAATCATGCTATCTTATGGTCTGGGCCAAATCTGGATTGATCATCTTGTTCTGGACTCATAAACATACCTTTTGGTCAAGTCTGGAACAAGTCTGGAACAAGTAATTTTTCACTGCCAGGCCATCTTCTGGTCAGAATAACTTCTGGAATAAAATTGATATTTGATTCCTGTTTGTCTGGAAGAACTCTCCTTCTGGCAGGCTTTCCAATGGTATGATCCATGTTTCATTTTGATTTTTATTCCTTCTGATTTGGGCCATCAAAGATATCTTCTGGTCATGTTTTGACATTCCTGGAGTATCTTCTGGTCATTCCAGAATTCATTTTCCTTTGATCTTCTGCTTCTGATTTCTTCATATTCTGATTATATTTAATTTAATAATTCAAGGTACAAAATAAGATTACATTGAGTGCTTTTGTAACCATCAAAATCCTAAGTACTTAGAACCAACTTAGTTCCAACAATCTCCCCCTTTTTGATGATGACAAAACCTTAACTTATTTTGCCAGTTTATAACTCGAATGACTTGAATTACTCCCCCTCAGACCAATCTCTCCCCCTAAGTCTGATACTCTCCTTTTCAACTCCTTCTTTGTTGACTCTTTCTTTTCTTCTCTTCTCCTCTCCTTTTCAACTCCTTCTTTATTCTTTCTTTCTTTTTCTCTCTCCCTGATTCTTCTCCTTTTCAACTTCTTCTTTATTCTCTCTTCACATTTCCTCTCCTTTTCAACTCCTTCTCTTTTCACTCTTTCTTTTTCTCTCCTTCTTTCTTTTTATCTCTCCTTTTCTACTTATTTCTCCTTTCTTTCTCTCTCTTTCTCCACCTTTTTGTCATCAGCCAAAAAGTGGTCCTACTATTTTTTGTATTTTTTTTCTCTGTACAATTTGCAGCAAGTAAAGACATAAATTAAAAGACAGAAAATAAAATAACAAGAAATTTAAAAACTCATAAGATGACTACTTGAGCTAGTCAGATATGGAGGTCATGCTGAGATGCTTCTTAATGAACTCGAACCTATCTTCTGGTAATGCCTTGGTGAAGATATCAGCCCATTGATGATCAGTGTCCACAAACTGGATGCTTAAAGTTCCTTTCTGAACATGGTCCCTAATGAAATGGTGTTTTATTTCAATATGTTTGGCTCTAGAGTGTAAGATAGGGTTCTTGGTCAGGTTTATGGCTGAAGTGTTATCACAGAACAAAGGGATATTATTTTCAAAGATGTTGTAATCTTCAAGTTGATGTTTCATCCAGAGTAACTGTGAACTACATCCTGCTGTTGATATATACTCAGCTTCTGCTGTTGACATGGCAATGGTGCTTTGTCTTTTACTTGACCAAGAGATCAAGTTATCACCTAAGAATGTGCAGTTGCCACTAGTACTTTTCCTTTCCAACTTGTCTCCAGCATAGTCAGAATCACAAAAACCTTTGAGTCTGTAGGTGGGGGTTTTCTTGTATAACAAGGTAAGGTTGATGGTTCCTTTGAGGTATCTAAGAATTCGTTTGACAGCAGTTAAATGGGATTCCCTAGGGTCAGCTTGAAAACGGGCACAGACACAAACACTAAACATAATGTCAGGTCTAGAAGCAGTTAAATATAGAAGGGATCCAATCATACCTCTGTATGTTTTCTGGTCTACCTTTTGACTGGTTTCATCTTTCTCAAGTGAGCTGGTTGGGTGCATGGGGGTGGCCATAGGCTTACAGTCACTCATCTTGAACTTTTTAAGAAGTTCTTTGGTGTATTTAGATTGGTGAATGAGTATACCTGATGTGCCTTGATGAATCTGAATTCCCAGGAAGAACTTAAGTTCTCCCATCATGCTCATTTGAAACTCCTTCTGCATTAGGTCAGAAAACTCTTTGCACAAAGTGCCATTAGTGGATCCAAATATGATATCATCAACATAGACTTGAATAATCAGCATATCATGTTTAATGGATTTCCTAAATAGTGTATTATCAATCTAGCCTCTATTAAATTCATTCTTAAGCAGAAAGTTGCTAAGTCTGTCATACCATGCCCTTGGTGCTTGTTTTAAAACATATAGAGACTTTTTAAGTTTGAAAACATGGTCTGGAAAATCAGAATTTTCAAAACCAGGGGGCTATTTGACATAGACTTCTTCACTAATGTAGCCATTTAAGAATGCACTTTTGATATCCATTTGATACAGCATTATATTATGATTAGCAGCAAATGATAAAAGAATTCTTATTGCTTCTAACCTGGCCACTGGAGCAAAAGTCTCAGTGTAATCTATACCTTCCTGTTGACTGTATCCTTGAGCTACAAGTCTAGCTTTGTTCCTTACCACTTCACCCTTTTCATTGAGTTTATTCCTAAAAACCCACTTGGTTCCAATAATGTTTTTGTTTGGTCTGGGTACCAGATCCCAAACATCATTCCTTTGGAATTCATTCAGCTCTTCTTGCATTGCAAGTATCCAACCTTCCTATGTCAAAGCCTCATCAACGTTGATGGGTTTAATTGTTGAGAGTAAACCAAACAGACTGGTTTCTCTACTTGATGATCTGGTCTTTAGAGGTTCTGCTGCACTACCAATAATGAGAGATTCTGGATGTGGAGATTTGTACTTCCATCCATTCTTTCCCTCTGACTTGTTTTCAGAGTCAGCATGTTCTTCTTCAGCTTGGTCGTTCTCAGATTCTGCTTCTAGTTCAGCTTCTGGTTCCTATGCCTCTGGTTCACCTGCAATTTTCTCATCTTGCTTTGACTTTTCAGAGTCAAGCTGTTTATCATCAAACTTAATGTGGATTGATTCTTCCACGGTGTTAGTTTCTTTGTTAAACACACTATAAACTTTTGATCTCTCAGAGTAGCCAATAAAGACACACTTTTGAGATCTAGAATCAAACTTAGCTAGGTTGTCTTTAGTGTTCAACATAAAACAGATGCAACCAAATTGCTTAAAGTAGGAAATATTGGGTTTCTTACCTTTCCAAAGTTCATAGGGAGTTTTATTTAAGATGGACCTGATGTAGACTCGATTCTGAATATAGCAGGCTGTGTTGACAGCTTCTGCCCAGAGGTAGGTGGCAACCTTCATGTCATTCAGCATGGTTCTAGCCTTCTCCTGCAGTGATCTGTTCTTCCTTTCTACCACTCCATTATGTTGAGGTGTTCTGGGGGATGAGAAGTTGTGAGAGATGCCATTCTCATCACAGAATTCTTCAAAGTACTTGTTCTCGAATTCACCTCCATGATCACTTCTGATGGTTATGATCTTAGTGCCCTGTTCATTCATAACTTGTTTACAAAATGAGATAAATACTTTGTGAGATTCATCTTTGTTCTTTAAAAATTTTACCCAAGTCCACCTTGAGTAATCATCAACAATCACAAAGCCATATTTCTTACCACTTAGAGAAGCTGTTTGAACAGGACGAAACAGATCTAAGTGAAGCAGTTCAAGTGGTTGAGAGGTAGAAACACATTTTTTAGTTTTAAAAGAGCTTTTAGTTTGTTTACCTCTTTGACATGCTTCACACAGAATCTCAGTTTTGGAACTTACCTTGGGCAGCCCTCTTACCAACTGGAGTTTGCTTAACTCTGATATGAGTCTGGGGTTTGCATGCCCTAGCCTCTTGTGCCAAATCAGATTCTGCTCACTTACAGATGATAAGCATTTAACCTGTTGCTTAGCAAGACTAAACAGATCAATTTTATAAACATTATCCTCCCTAGTTCCAGTAAATAAAACAGTCCCATCAATTTGACTAACAGCTTTGCAAGTTTTTTTATTAAAGATAACATCATATTTGCAGTCACTTAATTGACTTATGCTCAGAAGATGTTTTAAACCTTGCCTTTTCTTTGTCAGAATCAGAGTTAGAGTCAGACTCAGATTCAGACTTCGCTTCTGTTCTAGCCATTAGAGCCAGTTCTTCTTTTGGCCTGTTTGAGCAGTTTCCTTGATTCTGCTTTGGTTTATAAACCATGTTCCTTTGATGATTCTGGAACATGTTTTGGTTCTGGTGATTCCAGTGACTTGGGTGAATCTGGAAGTTCTGATGAATTTGGTAATTCTGATGATACTGGTCTTATTTGACTCTGGTTCTGGTTCTAGAGTTGATTCTGATTCTGGTACCAGTATTTATTCTGATTCCGGTTCCAGAGTTGATTCTGATTTTGGTTCCAGTATCTGTGCTTCTGATACTGATTCCAGTGCCTATTTTGATTCCAGTTCTTGTTTTGGTTCTGGTTCTAGTTTTGGTTCTGATTCCGATTCCGGTTCTGGTTGAGATGACCAGACCTTCTTCCATCAGACTCAGATTGCCTTTGTCTTGTTGTAGCAGGAACATAGACCTTCTTCTGCTTGTGCATTGCTAACATCCATTGTCCAGGCACCATTGTTGGTGTCTCCTTCTGGTTGCTCAGAACATCTGCAACATAGACAATTTTATCTTTTGGTACCCAAAACTGATTGGGTCCAGGTTTGTTAGTCTTAACAGCTCTCTGATCTTGTTCAGATTTTACCATTGGACAAGATAATTCAGAGTGACCTTTCTTAGCACAGACAATACACAAAACATCATAATAAACAGCTTTATTTTCAGTACTTGTTTCTGTAAAACCAAGACCTCTTTTTTCCAGAGTTACTATTTCCATAAATCATAGATGCATACTTACTTCTTTCCATTCCATTTGAAATAAAGTTTTGAAAAAATTGCTCATGCATATCAGATTTACAAATAGTCTCAGAAGTGGAACAATTATTACTTTTCATAGTTTGGTTTTCAGACTTGAGTTTTGCAACTTCAGTTTTCAAATCTTGGATTTCAATTGCATACTCAGAAATTCGTTTCTTTAAAACTTGGACTTCTTTGGTAAGATTTTTCTTATCTTCCTTAAGATTTTTTAGTTTTAAAGACATCTTATTATTTGCATTTAACAAGTCCTTTAAAGTCTCAATTAATTCAGATTTAGAAAGGTCAGAAAATACCTCACTGTCTTCATCTTCTGATTCTGTTCCAGAGCTGTATCCCGAACTTGAATTTGTATGAGCCATCAGAGACAAAATTGTTTCCTCTGATGTGCTTCCAGACTTGCTTGAGTGACTGCTTCTATTACTCTTCCTTCTGCCTATTTTCCTTCTGGAATTCGTTCTTTTATGAAGACCAGAAGCAGAGTTGATGTGAGCCATCTTTGCTGTTTCTGCCTCTTCTTCATCAGAAGATTTTTCCTCTGATTCTGATACATCCCAGGCAGCCATCATACCTTTCTTTCTGTATCTGGAACTCTTCTTGTACTGTTTGCCTTTTTCCAGATTTGGACATTCTGACTTGATATGTCCAGGTTTATTGCATCCGTAACAGACAATATTCTTCTTGTCAGATTCTTCCTTATCCTTGCTGTTATGTTTCTTTCTGAAGTTTCTTTTCTTCCTGTTTTCCCAGATCCTAACCATCTTTTTGGTTAAGTATGCCATATCATCACAGTCACTATCACTATCCTCTGATTCTGATTATGCCTTTGCAGCTTTCTTCTGTTTCGATTTCAGAGCCAGATTCTTCTTCTTCTTAGGTTCATCTTCTTCCAGTTCTATTTCATGAGACCTGAGTGAGCTGATCAGACTTCCAGCCTCAAGGTATTCAGATACTTAGCTTCCTGAATTGCAGTAACCTTTGGTCTCCACCTTTTTGGTAGACTTCTCAGAATTTTCGAGACATGATCTTCAGTGGTATAGCTTTTGTTTAATACTTTCAGTCCTGATACCAAAGTCTTGAATCTGCAGAACATTGTGTCAATGTCTTCATCCTCTTCCATCTTGAACAACTCATACTTTCTGACCAATATGTTAGCCTTTGTTTGTTGAACCTGCTTGGTTCCTTCATAGGTGAGAACCAGACTATCGAATATACTCTTTGCTGTTTCTTTATTTGTGCATCTATCAAATTCCTTGAATGTGATTGCACTAACCATGATGGTTCTGGACTTGTGATGAAGTCTGTGTAGTCTGATCTGGTTTCATATCATCCAAGTCTAGTTTCTTAGTTGGATCTTCTGGATCAGTAGGTGTAGTGTATCCTCTAACTATCATATTCAATAATTCAGGATCTTGAGATATGACAAAACTTCTCAGTTTGTCCTTCCAATACTCAAACCTTTCTCCATCAAATATTGGTGGTCTGTTGATGTTGCCTCCCAATTCTTCTGACATATTGAACCCCTTGGACCTTTCCTCAAACACTGTTAAGTGCTCAGCCTTGAGACCGAGCTCTGATGCCAATTGAAGGTGTAAACACGAGAAGGGGGGGTTGAATTGTGTTTGACTTAACTTAAATACTTTTCCTATTTTAATACTTTCAAAACAAAACTTTATGTATAATTAAAACAGAGTTAGCAGCGGATAAAAATAAAAATAAAACTCACAGATTTTATACTGGTTCACCGTTAACAAGGCTACGTCCAGTCCCTTCGCCTTGAAGGATTTCACTAATTCAAACCTTGAATTACAACCGTGCTACTGACCCTCCAAGTCAGTTTTTTCAAATAGTCTAACAATCCTAGACTTCTTTGAGGAAAAACAACTCTTGTCTTCAGCCAATCTGACACCCCAGATAGTAGAAGAATTCACAACACTATGAATCTAATTGCTAAGTACCTTGCTACCTCCTACTGACTCCCTCAGTTTGTAGACTCTACTTCAACAACTTAGATTTGATACAGTGGAAAGAAAATAACACGAGTACTTGCTTCTTGAAAGCTGAAACTCACAATTGACTTATATGAAAATTTGGGAGCGTTTGCTTTGGAAGTGTATGACTCTTTTGTGATTTTCAATTGATGAGCATTCTGCCTTGAGCCTCCTTTTATAGATGCAGATTAAGCCTCTTCCAATGCTTAAATTCGAGCTGAATCTTGCTGGATTCTCTGTAAAAATAACTTGACCAATTGGGCTTCATATAAATAAAAAACATATCTTCAGATTTCCTTTCAAAATAACTGGCCAATTAAATCTGTTGGTTCCTTCCCGCCACAGCTCTTGAATTCCACAACACCTCACTTTATTTTTGTAATAAATCTTTTTAATCCTTTGATCAAAATAAATTAAATTCTCCACTGTATAAATTTCCTGATTAAATCTGGACCATTGGATCTTCATGCGCTAGTCCACATCTGGACCATACTGATTGTTATGTTGTGATCCTCTGATTTCGGCCTTCCCTGGACCACACTTCCTGACCCTCTGATCTTCTGATTTGGGCCAACCTGGATGCGCGCCTGATATGCTATAATCCTCTAAACTCGGCCTTTGCTGGACTGCTCATCCTGTCCCTCTGATTTCGGCCAACACTGGGCCATGGTCTGATCTTCTGATATGGACCATCACTGGACCAAATAATTAATTCTGAACCATTGATCTGGAAATCTTCCCTCTGATCTGGACTAATTCTGGACTTTGGTCTGGATTAAATTGAAATTAAATCTGGACAATAAATATTTCAGTCTGGACATTTTACCTTTGATTTTGGACCAGGTCTGGATTGATTCTGGAATTCATTTCTTCTGGTCTGGACTTTGTTTCATGCCTTGAATCATGCTATGTTATGGTCTGGGCCAAATCTAGATTGATCCTCTTGTTTTGGACTCATAAACATACGTTCTGGTCAAGTCTGGAACAAGTAATTTTTCACTGTCAGGCCATCTTCTGGTCAGAATAACTTCTGGAATAAAATTGATATTTGATTCCTGTTTGTCTGGAACAACTCTCCTTCTGGCAGGCTTTCCAATGGTATGATCCATGTTTCATTCTGATTTTTATTCCTTCTGAACTGGGCCATCAAAGATATCTTCTGGTCATGTTTTGACATTCCTCGAGTATCTTCTGGTCATTCCAGAATTCATTTTCCTTTGATCTTCTGCTTCTAATTTCTTCATATTCTGATTGTATTTAATTTAATAATTCAAGGTACAAAATAAGATTACATTGAGTGCTTTTGTAACCATCAAAATTCTAAGTACTTAGAACCAACTTGGTTCCAACAACTCAGACTTATTTAGACTTACTAAAGACATATTTATGCTTTTATCATAAACCCACCAATAAACTTATAACATATCAGTTTTTAAAAATAGCCTACAAACGAGCATTCAATTAAACTCCCTAGCAGAGTGGGAGTTGAATTATAGGAGGGGAGTAATTTTAACAATTGATAGAACATTAATATTCTAATACTACTTTTTCAAATTTATATCAGTTTTTCTTCTTTATTATCATTGTTATCTTCTCTTATATTCCACTATTTTTCATATAAAAGTTTTAGATCTAGAAATTCTGGTTGGCTTCTAATATTGAAAAACAATACATTTTCATACACACACCATCCATTTTATGTTACTTCTAAATTCTCATCTCTTTCTACTTCAACTTTACTACCTGTTTTCTTATCCAAACCTATCAAATCATACTTTATAAGAAATGGATTGCAAACTAGGTATATATCAACTTCAACAACAATATAAAATATTCTAATATAGTTTTTTTTTCTCCTTATTTCACAAATGTAATCGCTATAGGTGCAAGAACGAAATTATGAAATAAATCTACAATTGAAAAATAAAGAAACAGATAATGACAACAATAACGAATATTAATGATGATGACAATAACGAACAGGGGATATAACAACAAATAATGGCAATAACAACTAATGACACAAAGAACAACGAACGATGGTGACAACAACGAACAACGCAAAGTAACATCAATGAAGCACGTGCAAGCAGAGTAATGGTAAAGGTTCTTGCGTGCAAGCAAAGGAATGGTAAGGGTTCTCGCGTGCAAGAATGATTGATGAAACGAGAACTTTTTTAGTGTTCTCTCGCACTGAGGAAGAAGTTGTAACTAATGAGTACATGGACATGATATATCCTAATTTTATTTTTATTTTCAATCTTAAGTCGGTTATCCATATACCCGTGTTAAACAAGTTTTAAATATTTGATTTAATTACATCCATTTATTTTTACTAATTCACATAGAGTTTTGGACTGTATCAGATTTTTTAACTAAAAAATGACGATTTGACGTATTTTAAATAACGTGAGATACACTTCTATGATATAAAATCATCTAAATACATTAATTATTCATATGTCATTAATTAAATTACAAATATGAAAATTTTCCAAAGTTGAAAGTTAAGTTTTTACAATGTTTTATTTTGATTTTATGGGTGTTAATCATTCTACATCATCGTAGTATATGACATGTTATTTAAAACATGTCACGTCGCCATTTTTTAGGTAAAAAATCAAAGAAATTGACCAATATTGTCGACTTTTAAAATTTGAGATCAATTTAGCAATTTTTCAGCTCAGATCTCATCTGGATCATTGCATAAGTTCATCAAAACTTCTAAGAACAATTTCCACTGATGTGAAGTGTTGTTTATGGAGTATAAATACCTCATAGCTTCAATTCTAAAACAACTAATCCTACTATCAATCATAGAACAATTTTCTGAAATATCTTAAACTTTCAATTTCTGAAATATCTTAAACCTCATAGCTTCAATTCTAAAACAACTAATGCTTTTCAATTTCATATCATTAAGAAAGGTTCTCAGTTATACTTGAAAGTGTGCTTGATTATTATCATTGTACTTAGTGTTATATTCTTGTTCTTAGTTAAGAACATAGTCACAAAATCATTTGAAGTTATTGTATTATTTGAAGAACTTAGTATAGTTTCTTCGAGTGTTGTATACTAAGATAGTGGTGTGCTATCTTAGGCAAAGTGTTAGGAATATGTAACTAAAGTCTTAGTGTTAGACTTGTAACTTATTCTAACAAATAGTGGAAAATCTCTTGTGGTGTGTAAGAGGACTGGATGTACCCTTGGTTGTAAGGGTAACCAAGATAAATTTCTGTGTGCTTTACTTTCAGTCATTTACAAAGCTTTCATACACTTAACACAACTAGTAAAATAACTCACAAAACTCTAAAAACCAGAAAAGTTTTTAAACACCTAATTCACCCCCTCTAAAGTGCGCCTTTGTAGTTACAATTGGCATCAGAGCAGGTTTTGGAAATTTACTCCTCGATTCATGGCTTCCGCACAACTTGTTTTTAGAGATGGTGGTAGCAACAACAAACCACCTTGTTTTGTTGGTGAGCATTATGATTTTTTGAAAATACACATGCAGGCATACCTTGAGGCACAAGGAGATGACATATGGGAGGCTGTAGAAAATGGTCCATATATTCCAACAACGATCATCAACAGTAAAGAAGAAATAAAGATAAAAGCCTCATGGACAGACGATGAAAAGAGAAAAGTACTGTTTGACAAGAAAGCCAAAAATATGTTACAATCGGCATTAGGAATGGACGAATTCTTTCGTATATCTCACTGCAAAACAACAAAAGAAATATGGGATACTCTTGAAGTAACCCACGAAGGAACAATTGAGGTAAAACGTTCAAAATTAAACACATTGTCTCAAGAATATGAAATGTTTCGAATGCAGCTAGGAGAACCAATTTTAGACATGCAGAAAGGATTCTCTCACTTAAAAAATCACCTGACGGAACTTGGCAAAAGCTTCACCAATGATGAATTGAACCTAAAGGTTCTAAGATCATTAACTAGAGCATGGCAGCCTAAAGTGACAACAATCTCTGAAAAGAAAAACTTAACTAAGATGTCACTCTCTGTACTTTTTGGAAAACTCCAAGAGCACGAAATAGAACTTAGAAGGTTGGAAAAGAATGAAAGCTTAGAAAAGAAGACAAAGAGTATTGCCTTAAAAAAAGAATCAAAAGAAATGATGAATGAAGAAAATCCAGATGAAGAAGAAAACATCACCTTCCTAGTTAAAAAGTTTGGTAAGTTTCTTCAAAACGGTAAAACATTTAAGAAAAAGAAAACCTTCAGGAAGAAAGATGTGTCCACTACAAATCAGAATTTCACTTGCCTTGAATGTCGGAAACAAGGATATATAAAAGCAGAATTTCCTAACATTATCAAGAAAATGAAGTAAGTTCATCTTCAAATTCAAAAAATGACGAATGTGTAAACGTTGCTCTAATGGCATCCCACCAATCCGATGATGAAGAAGAGGTTAGTAGTAAAAATACTTGTTATAATAATGATGATTCATGTGTTGAAAATAGTGATGCACAACAAGCTATAGAAGAACTACTTATGGAATGTAGAATTCTGTACAAAATAGTGTCAAATCAAAAGAAATAAATTTTATCTCTTAATAAAAAGATTGACACTATGGAACAAGATTTTGAAAAAGAAAAACAGAATTCTACATGCAATAAGTGTGATTCACTTTCCTTTAGAATTGTCCAAATAAATAGAGTTATTGAAAGATACGAAAAAATGACTAATTGGATTGGAAAATATACTTAACATGCAAAGATATTCAAACGATAAAAATGGACTTGGTTACTCAAAGTTTGATAAACCAAGTACTAGTAAAACTATCTTTGTCAAAGCAAGTAACCAATCCAAAAATGAGAAAGTAATAGCTATTCAAAAGGATCATCTTTGTTCTAAGAAAAGTATTATTCAAAAGAAACCATGTTTTCCTAAAAAGAGTCCAACATGTTTCTATTATGGTCTTAATGGTCACACACCTAATACTTGTCCCTTTAGGAACATTGGTATTCCACAAGGGCATTATGTAAGGGTCAAGAAAGGTACTAATATTCAAGGACCCAAAGCACTTTGGGTACCTAATAATCTATAAATCTTGTTTTGTAGGAATACACACAAAGTACATCTAATATGTGGTACTTAGATCACGGATGTTCAAAACACATGACCGATGACAAAAACTAAGTTTTCAGGACTAACTCTTGAATCAAAAGGTTATGTAATCTATGGAGATAACAACAAAGGAAAAATTTTGGGCATTGGAAAGGTTGGTATTGGTCTGTCTCCGTCAATTGAAGATGTCCTCTATGTTGAAGGATTAAAGCACAATCTCATAAGCATAAGTCAACTTTGTGACAAGGGTTACAAAATAACTTTCAACAAGGATGAATGCATTATCCAAAATGAAGTAACAAGTGAAATTCAGTTTATTGGTAAGCGCTCTAAAACTATTTTTACAATTAATCTTGATGATTTATCATTAAGAATGAAATGTCTTATGGTAAGTGACAACAATGATGCATGGCTATGGCATAAAAGATTTGCACATATCCATATGGATCATTTAAACAAGTTAGTCAAGCATTAACTTGTTGTAGGCTTACCAAAGATGAAATTCATTAAGGATAAATTATGTAAACTAAAGTTTCCTTTAAACCCAAGAATATTGTGTCAACTTCAAGACCACTTCAATTAATACATATGGACTTGTTTGGTCCATCAAGAACTAAAGTCTTGGTGGAAATTCATATGAACTAGTAATCATTGATGATTTTCAAAGTTCACATGGACCTTATTTTTGGCAAATAAAAATGAAGCTTTTAAATCATTTAAAAAATATGACAAACTAGTCCAAAATGAACAAGCAACCAAAATTGTATCAATTAGAAGGGATCATGGAGGAGAATTTCAAAATGCCTCCTTTGTAGAATACTGTGAAGAAAATGGAATCTTCCATAATTTTTCTGCACCAAGAACACCTCAACAAAATGGAGTTGTTGAGAGAAAGAATATATCATTGGTAGAACTTGCAAGAACTATGCTAAGCGATTAAAGTCTACCAAAATACTTTTGGGCAGATGCTGTAAGCACAGCTTGTTACGTATCCAACCGAGTAATAATTCGACCAATGCTAAAGAAGACTCCATACGAACTATACAAAGGAAGAAAGCCAAACATCTTTCACTTTCACATATTTGGATGCAAATGCTTTGTGCTAAATAATGGTAAGGATAATCTCGGCAAATTCGATGAAAAGGCCGATGAAGGTATTTTTATTGGTTATTCCTTAACTAGTAAAGCTTTTAGAATTTTCAATAAAAGAACTTTGATAGTTGAAGAATCTATACATGTATCTTTTGATGAATCTAACCCCTCGAAATAGGATAAAATTATTTGTGATGATGATGGCTTTATAAGTGATGAGATAAGCAAGGACAATCAAGTTGTTCAGTCAATTCAAAAGGATGAAATCAATATAAAACAGCAAGATCAACACATTGATCTCCCTCAAGAATGGAGAACCCATCGTGATCACCCCATTGATAATATTATAAGTGATATCAACAAAGGAGTCACTACAAGGCTGAATCTCAAATATGCTTGTTTAAATATGGCATTTGTCTCTCAGATAGAACCTTCCAAAATAGCTGAATCCCTTAAAGATGATCAATGGATACTTGCCATGCAAGATGAACTAAACCAGTTTGAAAGAAACAAGGTTTGGGAACTTGTTCCAAATTCGGGAAATAAACACATCATTGGTACCAAATGGGTGTTTAAAAATAAATTAGATGAAAATGGAATAATTGTTCGAAACAAGGCAAGGTTGGTCGCTCAGGGATACAACCAAGAAGAAGGGATCGATTTTGATGAAACATTTGCTCTGGTAGCAAGGTTAGAAGCAATCCGATTATTACTTGCTTATGCTTGCTCTATGGACTTTGAATTGTTTCAAATGGATGTCAAGAGTGCCTTCCTAAATGGCTACATAAATGAGGAAGTTTTTGTCAAATAGCCACCTGGCTTTGAAGACTTCAAAAATACTTCACATGTCTTCAAATTAAAGAAGGCTATTTATGGTTTGAAACAAGCTCCAAGAGCTTGGTATGATAGGTTGAGTAAATTTTTATGTGAACATGGATTTGAAAAAGGTAAAGTTGATAAGACCTTATTCATTAAAAGAACGAATGATCATACTTTACTTGTTCAAATCTACGTGAACGATATCATATTTGGATCAACCAAAAGTGAAATATGTGAAAAATTCTCATTAATAATGCAAAGAGAATTTGAAATGTCCATGATGGGAAAATTAAATTATTTCCTAGGACTTCAAATCAAGCAACTTAAGAATGGTATTTTTATTCATTAAGCAAAGTATTGTAAAGCATTGTTGAAAAGATTTGAGATGAACAACAGCAAAGAAAGTGCTACTCCTATGGGACCAGGAACATATGTTGATAAAGATGAAAATGGTAAATCAATTGATATATCAAGATATCGAGGTATGATTGGGTCTCTTTTATATCTAACGGCCAGTCGGCCAGATATTATGTTTAGTGTTTGCTTATGTGCAAGGTTTCAAGCAGATCCTAAAGAATCACATCTTGTAGCAGTGAAGAGAATATTGAAATATCTCAAGGGAACCACCAATGCTGGCCTATGGTATCCAAAAGGTAGCATATGCAATCTTATTGGTTATTCTGACTATGCAGGATGTAAAATAGATCGAAAAAGCACAAACGACACTTGTCACATCTTAGGAAATGCACTAGTATCATGGTCTTGTAAGAAGCAAGCATGTGTGGCTCTAAGTACTACTGAGGCATAATACATTGCAGCTGACAGTTGTTGTGCTCATATCATATGGCTCAAGCAACAACTATGTGATTATGGACTTGAGCTCGGGTGCATCCTCTGAAATGTGATAACACTAGTGGTATCAATATCACTAAGAATCCAGTCCTGCATTCTCAGACCAAACATATTGACATACGTCATCATTTTCTGAGAGATCATGTGCTCAAAGGCAATGTTGAAGTTACTTTTGTCGACACTCATAATCAACTAGCGGATATTTTTACAAAGGCATTGCCTAGAGATTCATTCTACAAAATTCGAAGAGAATTGGGTATCCTAAATGAATGTGATTTCTAAAGGTTTGTATGTTTTGTAAGTCATGTCACTTATAATTTCAATATTTTGCATCTTCACTTACTAAATTGTTGATATATGATTCTATAAGTTTTATTAGTTATCAATATATGTTTTAAATTATTTCTTTAGTTGAAAATTTAATCTAAAAATGAAATTTTTACTGTCGTATTTGAATCCACACTGTCTGTATTCGACTACACGTTTCCAAAAAATTTTGTATTCGAATACATCAAGCCTGTAATCGAATACATATTCGAATTTTTCAGCTTTTAAAACGTTTTTTTTACAAATTTTAGGTTTTCTCTCAAATACAAAAATTCAGTAGCCGAATACACTCAAATCCTCTGTTTTCATTTCTTCAAAACTCTCATCCAATCTTACATGCAATAATCACCAAGCCTTTACCTCATCATCTATTACATCTAAAGTTGTTTCAAAATCAAACCCAAACCCCAAATTTCCCCAAAACCGTGAAACTCCATCTTTTCCATTTCTTCAAAAATGGATGCACGAAAAAGAGGTCTAAACGAAGGTTGCTGCTGTGGGTCCTTCAAAAAGGAGAAGAAATGATAATATGGCAGACCTATTTCGGTTACTTCACTCACCAGAAGAAATCGACAGGTTCCGAACCCACTTCTCGAACAAAAAGCTGATTACTCCTAAAATTTGTACTCTTGATTCCTTCTCTGCTTTTAAATTCCATGAGTTACTTAAAGCCCAAAAATTAGAAGAGTTCATTGGTTATAATGGTCCTATCTATCCCGATTTAGTTAGGGTATTTTTCTACAACCTTGAAAAGGATTGTTCTAAGCTAGTGTCTAAGGTTAAGGGAAAAATTATTGAATTAGACACTAAAACCATTGGAGAAATTACAAATATCATATGAAGGTCAAAAAATGTGTCCAGGAAATTTATGTGAATGGGTAAATACTACCAAGTATGGTGCTTATATTTCACTATGTCGGTCTGATAAAAATACTATGGAACAAAAAAGAGCACAGGCTGGTCCAAAGTTTGTTAGGCAGAGATATGGTGTTGGTAACCTAACCATAGACAACAGATTATTACATTATTTCCTAAGCTATATTCTAGTACCAAAAGTAGGCAATTATTCCCAAATATCTAAATTTGAACTTCAAATCATGGTTTTTATGATCGAAGGGGCTGATCTCAACTGGGCTTACTTTGTTCGCTCTGTTCTGTTTGCCTCCAAAAATGCTATAGGATTGCCTTATGCAAGGGAAGTTACTAGAATCTTGGATCATTTTAAAGTAGATTTTTCAGGGGAAATTCTGTATAAACCTACCAAAGACAATCTGTTAGACTTAAGTGTTCTGTCTAGCATGAAAATAGTGTGGAGTGAACCGCTTCAAACTTATGTCCACAAGGGTGATCTTGGACAAACTTCATCAACAAGTGTTCCAGATAAAGTTGCAGTAGAAGAAGAGACAGAAGAAATAGCATCAGATGATGATACTATTTCAAATCGCATGATCATGGACAAACTCAACTCAATTCAAACCTTCGTCACAGAACAATTTCAGCATATGAATACTTCCTTCAACAACCAATTTCAAACCATGACCACATCTATCAACAACAGATTTCAACACATTGAGACAACCATCACTCAAAATCATGATTCTCTGCAACAAGAACTAAGTAATCTGTTCGACAAAATTGACCACCTTCACCTCCCATCGGATTTTGATGCGTAGTTTGGCTATTGCAATTTCTGTTATTTGTTTCAGCTTTGTTAAACATTTCCTTTAAATTTCTTATTACCTTTTACTAAATGTATTCCTAGACATGGTTATTTCAATTTAAATTACTTTTTGATTGCAATCTTCCTAAATATTATGTGATGCTTGCGTTTATTTTACATATATTGTGTATGCTTGGATTTTGTATGGTATCCTCTTCCTTTTTTATCATGTCAAAAGGGGGATAAAAAGTGGTATGTTGTTGGTTGTTGGTATTGAATTTTTATAGATCTTCCAACACATAATTTCAAAAACAAAGGGGTAGTAACCATATGAAATCAAAGTCTTTGAAATTTCAACAACAAGGTTTTGTCATCATCAAAAAGGGGGAGAATGAAAAAGAACAAGATCTATATTTTTGATGAAGACAAAAGACTATGTGTAAAGATCAAGATACAAGCTCAAAGTGAAATCAACCTTCAAGTCATATTAGGAAACTTAGGTTTTAAGGTACTTGATAAAAATTCAAATAACATTTCAAATACAATATTATGAGTGTTGGAACCAAGTTGGTTCTAAGTACTTAGGATTTTGATGCTTACAAATGTACTCTATGTAAACTTATTTTGTACTTTGAATTATTAAGTTAAATGCCCCAGAAACTGAAGGAATCAGAAGCAGTGATCAAAGGATTCCAGAAAAATGAATTCTGGAATGACCAGAAGATACTCCAGGAATGTCAAAACATGACCAGAAGAAATCTTTGATGGCCCAGATCAGAAGGAATAAAAATCAGAATGAAACATGGATCATACCAGTGGAAAGTCTGCCAGAGGGAGAGTTGATCCAGACCAAAAGGAATCAAATATCAAATTTATTCTAGAAGTTATTGTGACCAGAAGATGGCCTGGCAGTGAAATATTAAACTGCCCAGACTTATTCCAGACACAACCAGAAGCTAAGTTTATGAGTCCAGAACAAGATGATCAATCCAGATTTGGCCCAGACCATAAGATAGCATGATTCAAGGCATGAAACTAAGTCCAGACCAGAAGAAATCAATTCCAGAATCAATCCAGACCTGGTCCAAAATCAAAGGTAAAATGCCCAGACTGAAATATTTATTGTCCAGATTTAATTTCAATTTAATCCAGACCAAAGTCCAGAATTAGTCCAGATCAGAGGGAAGATTTCCAGATCAGTGGTTCAGAATTAATTATTTGATCCAGTGATGGTCCAGATCAGAAAATCAGACCATGGCCCAGTGTTGGCCGAAATCAGAGGGACAGAATGTATAGTCCAACAAAGGCCGAATTTAGAGGATTATAGCATATCAGGTGCGCATCCAAGATGGCCGAAATCAGAAGATCAGAGGGTCAGGAAGTGTGGTCCAGGGAAGGCCGAAATCAGAGGATCACAGCATAACAATCAGTATGGTCCAGATGTGGACTAGCGCATGAAGATCCAATGGTCCAGATTTAATCAGGAAATTTATACGGTGGAGAATTTAATTTATTTTGATCAAAGGATTAAAAAGATTTATTACAAAAATAAAGTGAGGTGTTGTGGAATTCAGGAGCTGTGGCGGGAAGGAACCAACAGATTTAATTGGCCAGTTATTTTGAAAGGAAATCTGAAGATGTGTTTTTTATTTATATGAAACCCAATTGGTCAAGTTATTTTTACAGAGAATCCAGCAAGATTCAGCTCGAATTTAAGCATTGGAAGAGGCCCAACTGCATCTATAAAAGGAGGCTCAAGGCAGAATACTTAGTAATCAAAAATCACAAAAGAGTCATACACTTCCAAAGCAACCACTCTCAAATTTTCAAATAAGTCAATTGTGAGTTTCAGCTTGCAAGAAGCAAGTACTCGGTTATTTTCTTTCCACTGTGGCAATTCTAAGTTGTTGAAGTAGAGTCTTTAATCTGAGGGAGTCAGTAGAGGTAGCAGGTTACTTGGCAATTAGATAGGGTTGTATCTAAGTTGTTGAAGTAGAGTCTACAAACTGAGGGATTCAGAAAGGGTAGCAAGGTACTTAGCAATTAGATTCGTAGTGTTGTGAATTCTTCTACAATCTGGGGTGTCAGATTGGCTGAAGAACAGGAGTTGTTTTTCCTCAAAGAAGTCTAGGATTGTTAGACTATTTGAGAAGACTGACTTGGAGGGTCAGTAGCAAGGTTGTAATTCAAGGTTGAATTAGTGAAATCCTTCAAGGCGAAGGGACTGGACGTAGCCTCGTTAACGGTGAACCAGTATAAAATCTGTGAGTTTTTATTTTTATTTTTATCCGCTGCTAACTCTGTTTTAATTATACATCAAGTTTTGTTTTGAAAGTATTAAAACAGGAAATGTATTCAAGTTAAGTCAAACACAATTCAACCTCCCCTTCTCGTGTTTGCACCTTCAATGAGAACCTTCTATAATTTAGCATATGCATCAAAAGTATTTTCTAAGTATTTAAATGCATAAACAAATATTTAAAAATAAAGTTTTTGACAAAAATCAAGGTTGTATTCGACTACAGCTTCTCGTAGCCAAATACAAATGTTAAGTCAGTAGCAAGGCTTTCAGTTCTGTATTTGAATACGACATGTCGTAGTCGAATACAGATATCAAGTCAGTAACTAAAACTGAAGATCTGTATTTGAATATGGAGAGTCGTAGCCGAATACAGATAACAAGTCAGTAGCTAAAATTGGACTTTTGTATTCGACTACAGCTTTGCGTATTCGAATACAACTCAAGTCAGTGGCAAAATCACATACTTGTATTCGACTACGAGGTATCGTATTCGAAGTTCAAATTTTGAATAAAAACTGAACATTACAAAAGTGTATTCGAATACACTAAGGTTGTATTCGAATACAACTTCGAATCAATGCAATTTTTCAATTCAGATCTCATCTGGATCATTGCATAAGTTCATCAAAACTTCTAGGAACAATTGCCACTGATGTGAAGTGTTGTCTATGGAGTATAAATACCTCATAGCTTCAGTTCTAAAACAACTAATCCTACTATCAATCTTAGAACAATTTTCTGAAATATCTTAAACTTTCAAAGCTTCATTTTCACATTTTTCAAGTACATGTTTTTCAATTTCATATCATTAAGAAAGGTTCTCAGTTGTACTTGAAAGTGTGCTTGATTATTATCATTATACTTAGTGTTATATTCTTGTTCTTAATTAAGAACATAATCACAAAATCATATGAAGTTATGGTATTATTTGAAGAACTTAGTATAGTTTCTTCAAGTGTTGTATACTAAGATAGTGGTGTGCTATCTTAGGCAAAGTGTTAGGAATTTGTAACTGAAGTCTTAGTGTTAGACTTGTAACTTATTCTAACAAATAGTGGAAAATCTCTTGTGGTGTGCAAGAGGACTGAATGTACCCTTGGTTGTAAGGGGAACCAGGATAAATTTTTGTGTGTTTTACTTTCAGTCATTTGCAAAGCTTTTATACACTTAACACAACCAGTAAAATAACTCACAAAACTCTAAAAACCAGAAAAAATTTTAAACACCTAATTCACCCCCCTCTTAGATGCGCCTCTGTACTTACATTTCGTGAATCAATAAAAATAAGGGGATTAAAACTACAATTAAACCTAAATATTTACCATTTGTTAACTCGGGTAGTAGATAATGGACTTAGCATTATGTATTAAAAACTCTATTTTGTATTACAAATGTTTGCAAACATGAATTATAGATAAGGTGGAAACTCAATTAACTATAACAAATATAAAATCAATTTATAATAAATGATAAAGAGAAAATGTTGTCAAGCTAACCTACTTATCTAATATTCTCTATCAAGCAAGAGCATGTCTGTTACTCTTCAAGTTTGGAAAAAGTCAAAGAAAGAACCGACTAAAAATAATTTAAAACAACAAAAGTTTATCCGTTAAATAATTTGAAACATCAAAAATTTATCGACGAAATAATATGAATTTTGCGCTTAACTATCCATATTATGAATAGAACCTAATATGTCAATTAGGCTAAAAAGAATGACTTTTGTCTAGCCATCCATTATCTTACCGGATAGAAGCTAAATGTCAACGAGACTAAAAAGAACAAATGTTGCTTAACTATCCATGATCTTGATGAATAAAAACTAAAATGTCAATTATAGGTTAAAAAGAAAGAATTTATCACCAAATTTTATTGGTGTTCTTAACAAATCCTCAACAAATGCATGATATCTTGATTTTGCATTGACCTCAAAAGTAGAATTAGAATCAACCTCAATAGCAAAAAATTGTGGGAACAAGAAGATAATGAACAATGGTAAAACAAAACTAGAACCAACAAGAATCTTGATGGAAAATCTCACGTATTCAATAGAAAATGGAAAAGTAAAAATTAATCAATGAAGTTTCATAAATATTTTCTCGAGAAAATCTTGAGAAGGAATGTAGCAGAAGAATCTTTAACAATGTTGTTACATACTACAATTTAGAACAATTACTCTGTCAACTCAAGCTTTCTTCTCCTTGATTGGCGACATAAACACAAAACGGTAAACCAGAGCAGCAAAGGTAGCCCCAGTTAAAGGACATATCCAATAAACATAAAATTGCTCCCAAGTATTATGCTTATTATTCATATAAGCCCATCCAAAAGCATTAGCAGGGTTCAAAGAAGGTCCTGTATAACCAGAACCAATAATAACCAAAACCAAAAGTCACCACAGAAAGCAAATAAACTTTCAACCAAGGATTTTTAGGACCCTTAAGCATAACAAAGAGAATAATCAAGTTATGAGTAAAAGTCAAAACCCCTTCAACTATAGCTCCTTTATGCAAATCAACTTTCAAAGAAGGACCTTTGATCATTTCTTTGTATTGGGTTGGAATCACTTGAAGGATGGATTTGATACCAATTGCACCACCTATTGCTTGAGCTGGAAATCTAATGGCCATTGAGAGAAGAGATGAATCAGGTCTTAGTCCTATTGTGTAGAAGGAAAGAGTGGATGAAGGGTTGAAGCTAGCACCACCTAAGATTCTACCAATTAAGGTTATTGTTAGGATAATGTTTGTGTTTATGATGGTCGTTATGAATAAGCCTGGTAGTGAAAGTGGTTCAAGATTAAGGAAATAAGATGTTTTTGTAGATAGAATTCTCAATGTTGAGATGAAGAAAACAAATATTGATGTTAAAATTGCATCTCCTATTGCTGCTTTAATTATCTTCATTATTTTTTCCTTTTTTTTTGTTTTGGTTTTAGGTAGTTTGAGGTTTTTGTGTTTTTGTTCCTTGGAAATTTTGGAACTCTCACACACACACACTCACTATGGATGTGTTGATGGTTAAATGGTAGAGAAAGAGTGAGGGGATAATATCCTATGGATGTAAGGGCAACACATTAGCTTTTTTATCTTGACTTTTGAGTGGCGAGCAAAGACACAGATAGAGACATGCTAATTAGCTGGCTTGTGAACTAATGTCAGCCTTTATCGCCTAGGACAATAATCATTGATATAAGATTGTTTTTTTAATATTTTTAGTTATAATTTTATTTCATCTTAGAGATTATAAAAAATTTACTATGAATTTTGTTATTTATTATATAAAGAACAATATAATAAATTTTTAATAATTTTATATTTGGATTAAGAGAATTTTACTTTTAATTTTTAAGAATCTGGATATGTATTTTACTTGAATTATCTATTTTTTAGTTATTTTTTAAAAAATTAATTGAGGGTTTATATTCTTTAAATTAATGCAGTAAAAACTCTTAAGAATTACATGAGTTTATTAAAAAAATCGAGAGAGTTTGAGATTTCAATTTGAATGGTTTGAAATTATGATATTGGTGTAGATATTTACAAACATAAAAGATAAACTTGACAATAAAAAAAATTAAAAGACTAACTTGTTAAAGGAGTATTTTAAAAAAAAATTCCAAAAGAATATAGCGAAAAAAGATCCACAAGTAAAAACTTGAACAATATACTAGGACAAAGTACAAAAGAATATTACATAAATGCATCTAAAAAAATATTTTTAGGTCCAAAGTCTCTATCTTACAGATTTGGGCCTCGGACTGATACTATCTTATTGTAACCGTTTCGCATCTACCCCTTCGTGCCACTAACACATACGTGATGTAGAATTTTATTTATTTATGAACGTGATGTAGATTGATATAAATGATTTTTCTAAACTAAAGTTATATGTAAATATTCTTCTTGATAATATATATGCATACATGCAGGTACGGAGCTATGCACAAGCTAGTGTGGGTAATGGTCTCTATATTTAGTTTTTGACAAAAAAATTATTTTTTAGTATTTAATACATTAAAAAATAAATTACATAATAAAGAAAAAGACATATATTAAATTGTGTCTCCACTATATATTTAGTTTTTTTCAAAATTAATGTGTGAGTGTTTTTATAATAGTATTTAAATATATTAAAATTATAAAAATAAATTTAAATGTATCTTTTATTAGTCATTTCAGTTTTTAAATGTATTTTTAATTAATAATTTAGTCCTCATTTTTTGATAGACACTTTAGTCTATAACATTACCAACAAAAGAGACACTAAAAATTAGGTTAAATAGCACCCGTGGTCTCTTAACTTAATTTCAGTTAACGTTTTAGTTTTTCATCTTTTTTTTTCCCGATTTGGTCCTTTATTTTAATTTTAAGTGACAATTTAATCTTTTATGTTTTAAAATGTTAGCAATATTATCCTTTTTATTTACAAAAATTCATCAAAATTTTCAACAAAAACCCATAAAATTAATTATATTCTTTAATATAATACAAATTTCATCAAATTCGTAGCTCAAATATTCAAATAAACTCATATTTTTATTCTTTATTTGATTTTTAAAATTCCATCTCTAACAACATCAAATAAAAAATGAAAATATGAGTTTATTTGAAGATTTGAGTTACGAATTTGATAAAATTTGTATTATATTAAAGAATATAATTAATTTTATGGGTTTTGGTTGAAAATTTTGATGAATTTTTTAATTTATTGTAAAAAAAAGGATAATATTGTTGACATTTTAAAACATAAAAGATCAAATTGTCACTTAAAATTAAAATAAAGGAACAAATCGAGAAAAAAAAAAGATAAAAGACTAAAACGTTAACTGAAATTAAGTTAAGAAACCATGGGTATTATTTAGCCTAAAAATTACGTGAAAATTACATTGATAATTTTGAAAAATTCAAAATATAACATTATCTGCAACAACAGTTAAAAGCAATATATATGATGCTTTCACTACTCAAATTTTATGGATTCATCACTGCATACATGTATATATAATGTGAGAATGAGATGAATACTTATCAATTATCAGATCAAAATAAATGATTTAGATTAAAAAACTCCTTAAGTATAACATATGTGTCTTTCTTTAGTTTATCAATTCTCATCTTCCACTCACCCGAACATCTTCTCCTATCTATCTTTCAATATTTTTAAATCCTTCTTTCCTCTCCCCTCTCCCTCTATTGAACCAAAAAGATCCTAAGTTGTCTTTTCTTCAAGTTTAATATTTATGAGCTTTCAACTAAAAAGATAAGCATCGGAGGAGGTGTGATCTTAGTTCTGTTGTTCTAAGTTGAAAAGATCTCAAGGACGCAAACTCAAAACGCAATTCAATACTTGTTTGTGTCGTATGAAATCTTCTCTGTCATCCTTTCGTCCAACTATGTCCCATCAATTATGTTGTACGCCTCGTCGATTTCATAAAAACATTGAGCACAACATTAATTCTTAGTTATTCTCCTTGCAAAAATAACAATAAAATAAAGTAAAAATATATATTTAAACATTTGTTTTTTCATCCGAATTTGTGACAATAGATTACCCAAACATGGTGGATGATGAAGGTGGATTGGAGAAGAAGAAAGGGTGAATAGATATAGCCACATGCTAATAGTACTTTTCTTTTATACGTGTTTGTTAATGTAATAATTTTCTAAGTGTTAATTTTAGGAATAATATATTTATTTTATTTTTCTAAAAAATATTAGTATTAGAATAGATGTATTTTTTTTATTCAAAAAAAGAATAAAAGTATTTTGGGGATAAGATTTTAGAAATGGGTGAATTAAAAATGCATAGAAAATAGTTTTGGACTTTGTTACTATCGGAAATAAAAATTTTACCTCGTACTCCGACATTTGTATCTATATTCCAACAAAATTTTAAAAATGTCAAATTTATCTTTGAATTATTTACTATTTTACCAACTCACATTCACTTTTTTTTTACCATTCAAAGATTTTCGGACCAAACAAATAAAAATTTTCGATACGTAAAAGATTTTCGGAAATTACCGAAAAACTTTTTATGAGATTTTTAGTATAGAAAACTGTGTACCGGAAACCTTTGAAAAAAAATTTCTGTACAAAAGATTGAAAATGTATACTACTAAAAATTTTCGGTATAGAAGAGTTTACCGGAAAACTTGTGAAATTTTTTTCTGGTACACACCATTTTTTTTAATTTAATTTAATTTATTTGTATAAATTTTAACAGATATAGATAAATCGCTATTATTATATGATCAAACATGCATCGATACTACCAACGTTTTTGACACATATCATATATGAATAATTATAATTAATATTAATATTGTAAAAATCTATTATTGTGATTATTTATTATAATTTATTTAATATTTTATTTCAAATATTTGATACACGAGAAACTGTTGTGAATTGAGCTAAAGAAATTAGTATAAAAAATAAAGTGACCGTTATCATTACTAGATAATATTAAGAGATAGGAGAGAGAGAGGAGAAATAAATTAATATTAGATTGTGACAAAGGAGAAAAATACAAACGTGTTGATAGTTTAACTCGAAGTTCAACAAAAACGTGTGGTTGTCCTTTCAAGCTTAGATCAAAACCATTAAAAGATGGTTTATGATGGACAATTAAAGTAATTTGTAGAGTTCATAACCATGAATTACTTGATACTTTGGAGGGACAGAGATGCAACATTTATTCAAGTTAATTGAAGATACAAAATATGTGTGTTAGAATAGAAAGCAGGAAGACTCAGATGTTATGAGCAATATTTTTTGGGTCCATCCAGATTCAGTGAAGTTGTTGAATTTGTTTTCTATTGTGTTGTTTATGGACAACACCTACAAAACAAATAAATACAGAATGTCATTCTTTGAAATTGTTGGTACGAAATCAACAGAGATGGCATTTGTAGTTGGATTTGCTTATTTGGAATGTGAGTGGGAAGAAAACTTTTGGTGGACGAGGCGAAGAAAACTGCTTGTTGCACAAAACAAATTGCTCATGTAATTGTGACAAACAGAGATTTTGCTTTAATAAAAGCAGTTGGTATTGTATTTCCACGTGCTGTTTATTTGCTTTGTCGATTTCATATTGACAAAAATGTTGGAGCAAAATGCAAGAAATATGTCTTAAATGATAGACAAGAGTTAATATTGAATATGTGGAAAAACATTATATATTGCAGTGATGAAAAAGAGTCTATCATGCACTTGCACATGTTTGAGCAATCATGTGTCGATAATAAAATGTTTGTTGATTATGTGAAAGAAACTTGGTTAACTCCTCATAAGCAAATGTTTGTTGAAACATGAACAAATTGAGTGATGCATTTAGGGAACACAAAGACTAATAGGTATGTCATGCCATCATAAAACTTCGAATTTGTATATTTACTATATATTGTTGGATTGTTCCAAGGTGAAAATTTACATGTAATGATAGGGTTGAGTCAGTTCATTGGAAACTAAAGTTAATGTTAGAACACAGCATGAGTGACATGTGTAAATATTGGGAAGCTATGAACAATATGATAACGTTGCAACATAAAAAAATCTGGGGCACGTTTCAAAAAAGTTTCTATGATAAAGAGCATGAACATGCAATCCATTTTATCAGAGATTGAATACATTTGTATCAAGAGGAGCTCAAAGATGTATTGCTGAAGAATACGAGAAAGTTGAGTGGGCGGGTACCCATCTATATGTGGGTGCTCTCTCAAAAGAACATTTGGGTTACCTTGTGCTTGTGAATTGACACAATATAAATTAATGGGTGAACCAATTCCTCTAGATTATGTGAATATTCAATGGAGGAAATTAAGTAATATCCTTTTAGTAAGTGTACTGAATCGTTGCAAGTAATAATTAAAACGGTTGTACCGAGTGTCGAACTCAAGGATTGTGTTTTACTATCAAATTATGTTTATTTGCTAAAATTGAACAAATAGTTTATGGATTGATTGGAATAATATTTGAAATAACAAAAGTAATAGAATTAAACTTTTACAATGAGAAAAATGTCAGGGATGAGTTTCACTACAATTCCAACTTTGGTTTCTAATTTTATCCTAGTTACTGAATTTCTTTATTGAATTATTACCAAATTCTCTTTAGTATTCTTGCCCTAATGTCTTAGTGACAGAATCTTTAATTCCAAAGTAACCCCTAATTCCTTAGTGGATTTAAAATTAGGATTAAACTTTACAGTACAAAAATGTTGGAACCCACTTGGTTCTAAGTACTTAGGATTTTGATGTTTACAAAAGCACTCCATGTAATCTTATTTTGTACCTTGAATTACTAAATTAAATGCCACCAGAAGATGAAGTTTCCAAAGGCAGAAGATGAAGACACCAGATAATGCATCCAGAAGGTACCAGAGGATGCATCCTGAAATTACCAGAGGATATCTTTGCTGGCCCAGATCAGAAGGAAGCAAAGTCAGAAGGAGACTTGGACCAGACCAGAAGGAAGCCTGCCAGAGGGAGACTTGATCCAGACCAGAAGGAATCATAAGTCAGACTTAGTCCAGAAGTTATTCTGACCAAAAAGTTCAAGATAAGTGACTGTAAGCGTATGGCCACCCCCATGCACCCAACCTGCTCTCTTGAGAAAGATGAAACCAGCCAAAAGGTAGACCAGAAAACATACAGAGGTATGATTGGATCCCTTCTTTACTTAACTGCTTCTAGACCTGACATTCTGTTAAGTGTTTGTGTTTGTTCCCGTTTTCAAGCTGACCCTAGGGAATCCCATTTAACTGCTGTCAAACGAATATTGAGATACCTTAAAGGAACCACCAACCTTACCTTGTTATACAAGAAAACCATCACCTACAAACTAAGAGGTTTTTGTGATTCCGACTATGCTGGAGACAAGCTGGAAAGGAAAAGTACAAGTGGCAACTGCATTTTCTTAGGTGGTAATTTGATCTCTTGGTTAAGCAAAAGACAAAGCACCATTGCTATGTCAACAACTGAAGCTGAGTATATATCAGCAACAGAATGCAGCTCACAGTTAATCTGGATGAAACATCAACTTGAAGATTACAACATCTTTGAAACCAATATCCCTTTGTTCTGTGATAACACTTCAGCCATAAACCTAACCAAGAACCCTATCTTACACTCTAACCAAACACATTGAAATAAAACACCATTTCATTAGGGACCATGTTCAAAAAGGGACTTTAAGCATCCAATTTGTGGACACTAATCATCAATGGGCTGACATCTTCCCCAAAGCATTACTTGAAGATTGGCTTGAGTTCATCAAGAAGCATATCAGCATTACCTCCATATATGACTAGCTCAAGTATTCATCTTAGGAGTTTTTTTATTTTCTTGTAATTTTATGCTTTTTATTTTTCTGTTTTTACTTTCTGTAATTCGTAAAGAGAAAAACAAAAAATACAAAAATAGTAGGACCTCTTTTTGGCTGATGACAAAAAGGGGGGGAGAGAGAAAAAAGAGAAATAAGTAGAAAATGAGAGATAAAAAGAAAGGAGGAGCGAAAAAGAAAGAGATGAAAAGAGAAGGAGTTGAAAATGAGAAGAAATAAGGAGAGAGAAAAATAAAGAGACAAAAAGAAAGAGATGAGAAAGAGAAGGAGTTGAAAAGGAGAGGAAACGGGGAGAGAGAAAAAGAAAGAGTGAAAAGAGAAAGAGTTGAAAAGGAGAGGCAATGTGAAGAGAGAAAAGAAAGAGAGAATAAAGAAGGAGTTGAAAAGGAGAAGAAAAAGTCAATATCAGACTTAGGGGGAGAGATTGGTCTGAGGGGGAGTAATTCAAGTACTTTGGGTTACAAGCTAGCAAAATAAGTTATGGTTTTGTCATCATCAAAAAGGGGGAGATTGTTGGAACCAAGTTGGTTCTAAGTATTTAGGATTTTGATGTTTACAAAAGCACTCCATGTAATCTTATTTTGTACCTTGAATTACTACATTAAATGCCACCAGAAGATGAAGTTTCCAGAGGCAGAAGATGAAGACACCAGATAATGCATCCAGAAGGTACCAGAGGATGCATCCTGAAATTACCAGAGGATATCTTTGTTGGCCCAGATTAGAAGGAAGCAAAGTCCGAAGGAGACTTGGACTAGACCAGAAGGAAGCCTGCCAGAGCGAGACTTGATCCAGACCAGAAGGAATCATAATTCAGACTTAGTCCAGAAGTTATACTGACCATAAGATGGCCTGGCAGTGAAACGATAAACAGCCCAGACTTGATCCAGACTTAATCAGAGGATAAATTAATGGGTCCAGAACAAGAGATTCAATCTAGATTTGACCCAAACCAGAAGATAGCATGGTTCAGGGTATGAAACTAAGTCCAGACCAGAAGAAATGATGTCCAGATTTGATCCAGACCTGATCCAAATCAGAAGGTAAAATGTCCAGACTAAAATATTATTTGTCCAGATTTAATTTCTGTTCGATCCAGACCCAGTTTAGAATTGGTCCAGATCAGAGGGAAGATGTTCAGATCAATGATCCTGATTTAAGTATATGGCCCAATGTTGCCCGAGATCAGAAGATCAGACCATGACCCAGTGTTGGCCGAAATCAGAAGGTCAGAATGTGTGCTCCAACATTGATCGAGATCAGAGGATCACAGCAGATCAATTTGCAAGTCCAGGATGGCCGAGATCAGAAGATCAGGAGATCAGAAAGTGTGGTCCAGGGTTGGCCGAAATCAGAGGATCACAGCAGATCACTTAGTATGGTCCAGATGTGGACGAGAGCAGAAGATCAAAGGGCTCAGATTTAATCATGATGATAATCGGTGGAGATTTGATTAAATTTGATCAAAGTATTAAAAAGGATTCGATACAAAAATAAATTGAAGTCTTGTGGAATTCAGAAGCTATTGGCGGGAAGAAAGATTTGTTCCAGAATTAATTAAAGTCAGAATTGGTCAAAGTTATTTATGAAAGCAAATCTGGAGCTAAAAAGATATGTTTTTTATTTATATGAAGCCCGATTGGTCAGAGTATTTTTACAAGAGAATCCAGCAAGATACAGCTCGAAATTAAGCTTGGAAGATACCCGAATTCACATCTATAAAAGGAGGCTCAAGGCAGAAGACTTAGCATCAAAAAATCACAGAAGAGTCATACACTTCCAAAAGCAAACACTCAAGTTTTCAGTGAGGTTAATTGTGAGTTCCAGGTTTCCAGAAGCAAGCACTCGTGTTTTTCTTTCCCTTGTGTTAAATCTAAGTTGTTGAAGTAGAGTCAACAATCTCAGGGAGTCAGAAGGGGTAACAGATTACTTAGAAATTATATTCAAGGCGTTATAATTCCTTCTACAATTTGGGGTTGTCAGATTGGTAGGAGAAGACTTGACTTGAGAAGTCAAGGTGTTGTATTCCTCAAAAGTCTAGGATTGTTAGACTGTTTGAGAAGACTGACTTGGAGGGTCAGTGGTATTGTTGTAATTCAAGGTTTTGAATTAGTGAATTCCTTCAAGGTGAAGGGACTAGACGTAGCCTCGTTAACGGTGAACCAGTATAAAATTCTGTGTTTTTATTTTTACTTTATATCCGCTGCTAACTCTGTTTTATTCATATATCAAGTTTTGTTTTAAAATTGCAAAAACAGAAAAAGTATTCAAGTTAGTCAAACACAATTCAACCCCCCCTTCTCGTGTTTGCACCTTCTATTCTCTTTTTAACTGATGCCTCTGCAACTAATTCAATTGGTTTTATAACCTGCATCTATCCCTAGATTACAATCTCATGAATTTCTCATCTCAAGCATTCATAAATTTCACTTCCGTTTCAAAATACGAATCGTAAAACATTTTAAAGTTTATCGAGCAATAAAAAACATTAAGCACAAATATGAGGAAAATAATTCAATAAACATATTCATATAACCAAAAATCAACTCAAACAAATAAGGGTTTCATCATGTTTCACTCATCCCTAACAAATAGAGTTTAGTTACTCATGACAGAGATAAAAGAGATAGGGATTAAAGAAGAATTACAAGAAAGATTCATGAATGATTCTTGATAAAAACTCCTTCAATGGTGTAGAACAGCCATCTCCTTCAATGATTCATGAATGATTCAGGACTTGCGCTTCAAGCGCATTTAAAAAGAATCAGAAACCCAGAAATGCGCTTCAGGCGCGTGATTTGCGCTTCAGGTGAACATCATCTGATCTTTGACATTTACTGCATTTTGCTCCTCTTTTGAGTCCGAATTTATTCTGGTGTCTTCATGAAAATTGTAGTTGTGGATCTTAACTTTCATTTGTACTTGGTTTGACTCCAATTAGACATCTACAACTCCAGATATGGCAAAAATACTCCATGTAGCTCATGTTGATTTCTGACCAAAATTCAGCACTGCACTAAAACAAAGAAACAACACAAAACTACAACAATCTATACTTAATCAAGGAAATAAGAACATAAACATTTTATTAAATCCAAGAACTAAAATCAAAAAAATATATCAAATAACTCCTTAAATTAACTAATGATTGAAGATAAATAAGACTAAAAATAGTGAAAAATATGCATATGATGAAGAGTTATCATTAAGCATGAAATGTAAACTCACCCAAGACACAAAATATGAATCATAGTGGGATATGTCTAATGAGATGAATGCCTTATGGAAACACTTTAGATCACTTGATGTTATAGGAGAAAGAATGTTGAAGAGTAAGGTGTGTGAAGTTGCTTTTCCAACTACAAGTTCAATGTGTCCACCACCTAAAAAAGTTATAACCGAAGGACGGGTGAAGAAGAGTACGTGTAAGAAGCCGGATGGATATGATGTATATCAAAACCCTTCTTACTTTGAGCATGTTAATGCAACATATTGTGAAGATCCTGGTTCCCAACCATCTCAATCATCAAAGAAACAACTCTTTCACTCATCTCAATCCTCAACATATAATATTATTCTGGACACGTTTGGTCAGACATTTTCTATGACTTTCTTTCCTGCGAGGGGTTCACATTCAGGGTTGACATAAAATGATTGTATTATATGTATTGGTTTTGTCGAAGCAAATCATTGGGTTCCAATAAAATGATATAATTTTCTTAAGTAATACTTATTTTTTAAAATAATAAAATTATTTATTATTTCAATTTATTTTGTAGTTAAAGATGAATGATGGATTTCCAATGCTAGACATTACAGCAGGTTGGCAGAAATATCATACCGATGAGTCAACTTCTTGGGCAATAGCATATACAGGGCGTCTACAACACTGGAGGTATTTATTAGGTCACGTGACACGTGTCACACAAGATCCACCGAAAGAACCCGTAGATGTCATGTCATTAGATGAAGATTGATTTTGCATGGACTACAATACTTTAAAACTTATATAAAATCACTTCTTATTAGTTCATTTTAGTTTACTTTCGTTATATTTCATCTTGTATTTTATTTAGTTGTTAACTTACGTTGTTCATCACAAATAATATAAAGTTAATGATATAACAATAATGTAAAATAATGAAATAAAAATAAAATAACATTAAAACTACAAAAACGATGTTCATCACAAATAAAAGTAAATAGTGTCATGACGCGTTAAATATAAAGCTCTAAAAAAGTAGCTATACATGTCGTCATTTGGATTAGCATCATGTGCATCCAACCTTGTTATATAAGATCACCCATCTGCTGTAGGATAGATGGTTGTGAACTAGAAGCATGTGCAGCGGTGGTCAGGACATTAAAATCTTGAACCTGAGGTCACTATCTGGTCACACTAAAAGTGGATGAGATACCCTATAGAACCACTCCAAATATCCATCATGACACTTAGATGAATATGTAGCTGTATGTATCTTATGATGCAGTTCGGTGACAGGGGTCTAATACCTCATTCATTCTATATCTACATCAGATAATCTAGAAATAACTTGAGGTGGTAATGGTGGAATATGTTGAATATATCCAAATTGTCTCAAACACCTCTATAGAAAATATGTCACTATTGTGTTGCATAATCAGAGGTGGCCGATGTATAGCATGATATCATCAAAGGGAATTACATCTCTATGATTCTCCCATGGTCTCCATATGACTTTAGCAGGTGTCAGTGCATCAATCATTTGTCTGTACTCAGGGATTTTGTGTTTGTCTCGTTTATAGCTTCATCTATTCATTCTGCAATGCACTCAAAGTTAGCACCTTGGTCACCTCTTTTACAAATATTCGTAAATCCAACATTGTTGCAAATTAAAATAAATAGATTAATGATAAACATAAAAATTAATAATAATCATAAATATTTAATAGCTGTAGTAGAGACATATATCCACCTAGTTGTTTGGTGTCGTAACAGCCGGCATTTGAGAGGTAGTCATAAAGGACTACGAGTGCAGCAGTACGCCATGCATATCTACCGATACCTTCAAAATCTCTAAATAGGAGAAGGTACTCCGCATCAACTAATGTATGACTCTTATTTACAAAAATAGTACTCCCTAAAAATTCAGCAAATATGCCCCTAACAGCACAATCAAATCTCTCTGTTGCACACTATCTTTTCAAGAGCTCTTTCAACTAATCCAACTTGTAGTGAGCACTGAAGGTGCAAACACGAGAAGGGGGGGTTGAATTGTGTTTGTCAAACTTGATTTCTTTTGTTGTTTTGTTGAATGTTAATGTGAATTATTCGATATATAACTAATCAGATTCAGTAGCGGATAATAATAACATAATAACACAGCAATTTATACTGGTTCACCGTTAACTAGGCTACGTCCGGTCCCTTCCTCCAGAAGGCCTTTTCACTAATTCAAACTCCTTTGAATTACAACACCAATGACCCTACAAGCCAGTCTTCCCAAACAGCCTGACAACCCCAGACTTTTGAGGAACAACAACACCTTGACCATACCAGCCAAGTCTTCTCAAACAGTCTGACTACCCCAGACTTTTGAGGAACAACAACACCTTAACTAAACCAGCTAAGTCTTCTCAAACAGCTTGACAACCCCAGACTTTTGAGGAACGATAACAACACCTTGATTCTACAAGTCAAGTCTTCTCCTACCAATCTGACAACCCCAGATTGAAGAAGAAATCTACACCACTATCGGGTTATATAATAAAGGTTTGAAACTATGCAATGTTGCTTCTGGAAAGTTGTTTGCTGAACTTATTTTTGCACTCTTTTATTGCTTCTGGAAAGCTGATTGTTGCACTGTATTTCTCTCTCGAAAACACTTAGAAAATATTGCTCTTGCTCATTTGTGTTTCTCTCTTTTGAACTCTCAGATAACTTTGAATTGAAGCTTGAGTTCTTGTGTTTTTCGATGCTTTATTATTCAGCATTAAGCCTCTATTTATAGTTGAACTTTAGGGCTTCACTGATGCTTTAGTTCAGAAGTGTATTTCGATTAATCTGTTTTGAGAATATTCTAGAGTAGTTTGCTCAGATTCTGTTTTGAGTCTTTTGCTCAGATTCTGTTTTGAGCATTTTGCTCTGCTTCTGTTTTGAGGATTTTTCTCAGATTCTGTTTTGAGCCTTTTTCTCCAATTCTGTTTTGAGCATTTTTCTCAGATTCTGTTTTGAGCATTTTTCTCAAATACTGTTTTGAGCATTTTTCTCAGATTTTGTTTTGAGCATTTTTGTCTAACAGATTCATCTAACGATATCCTCTGGTGACGTCTGAAGGTGCAAACACGAGAAGGGGGGGTTGAATTGTGTTTGACTTAACTTGAAACTTTTCCTGTTTTAATACTTTCAAAACAAAACTTGATGTATAATTAAAACAGAGTTAGCAGCGGATAAAAATAAAAATAAAAACTCACAGATTTTATACTGGTTCACCGTTAACGAGGCTACGTCCAGTCCATTCGCCTTGAAGGATTTCACTAATTCAAACTTGAATTACAACCTTGCTACTGACCCTCCAAGTCAGTCTTCTCAATAGTCTAACAATCCTAGACTTCTTGAGGAAAAACAGCTCATGTTCTTCAGCCAATCTGACACCCCAAATTGTAGAAGAATTCTCAACACTACAAATCTAATTGCCAAGTAACCTGCTACCTCTACTGACTCCCACAGCTTGTAGACTCTACTTCAACAACTTAGATTTGACAAAGTGGAACGAAAACAACAAGAGTACTTGCTTTAAAAACTGAGACTCAACAATTGACTTATATGAAAATTTGAGAGTGTTTGCTTTTGAAGTGTATGACCCTTTTGTGATTTTCGATCTAAGTAATCTGCCTTGTGCCTCCTTTTATAGATGCTCATTTGGGCCTCTTCCAATCCTTAAATTCGAGCTAAATATTGCTGGATTCTCTGGCAAAAATAAATTGACCAATCGGGCTTCAATTAATTCCAAAACGTATCTTTTTTAAGCCTTAGATTTGTTTCATATCTTAACTGGCCAATCAAATCTGTGCATTGCTTCCCGCCACAGCTCCTGACTTCCATGCTACTCCACTTTAATTTAAAACGAATCTTTAACAATAATTTGATAAAAATATCTTCAGATCCTCACCATTGATTCCCATGATCAAATCTGCACCATGCGATTATTTCTAAACCATTGATCTGGATATTTTTACTCTTATCTGGACAGATTCTGGAATTTGGTCTGGAACAAACTGAAATAAACTTGATCACAAAATATTTCAGTCTGGACATTTTACCTTTAATTTTGGACCAGGTCTGGGTTGATTATGGAACTCATTTCTTTTGTTCTGGACTTAGTTCCATGCCCTAAATCATGTTATCTTATGGTCTGGCCCAAATCTGGATTGATCTTCATGTTCTGGACTCATAAACATACCTTCTGGTCAAGTCTGGAACAAGTCTGGGCTGTGTAATTTTTACTTCCAGGCCATCTTCTGGTCAGAATAACTTCTGGAATGAAATTGATATTTGATACCTGTTTGTCTTGATTAACTCTCCTTCTGGCAGGCTTTCCAATGATATGATCCATGTTTCATTCTGAATTTTATTCCTTCTGATATAGGCCTGCAAAGTTATCTTCTGGTTTAGTTTAGTCATCCTGAAACATCTTCTGGAAATTTCAGAATTCATTTTCCTTTGATCTTTTGCTTCTGATTTCTTCAGTTTCTGATGACATTTAATTTAATAATTCAAGGTATAAAATAAGTTTACATTGAGTGCTTTTGTAAACATCAAAATCCTAAGTCTTAGAACCAACTTGGTTCCAACAACGTCATCCTCTAATTTCTGCTTCTGGTGACGTCATCTTCTGGTGACATCATCTGGTAACGTCATCCTCTGATTTCTGCTTCTGGTGACGTCATCTTCTGATATATTCTTCTGATGACATTTTTCATTCTTCTTCTAAGTCAAATATGTTATTTTCATAAAATACATTTGTTAACATCAAAACTTTAATTGCAAGAACCAACTTGGTTCCAACAATCACCTCTTGTCTTTTTCTAGTTTCCTCATATATCTCTTAAACATGCACCCTTAATAAAGTTATGGCAAGATTACATGTCATTACTTTATCTAGGTCGGGTGGTGGACTGTAGAACTCACCCCTAATATGAATGCATAATAGATTGGCAACATCATCCAAAGTAATCATTATTTCACCAAATGGCTTGTGAAATGACGAGGTCTCAGAGTGCCATCTTTCCACAAATGCAGAAATCAAGTTGTTGTCAATCAGCTTCAGACCACCCCGTTGTAATGGGGTTAATCTAGACAAATTCACCCACCTTTCTATAATTCGCGGGAGTACTTGCAGAGTAAATTGTTGTAGTTTCTTTCCATGAGTAACTATTTTCAGCGTTGGTCGCTTCTGCATACAAATAAAATATATGGTATTAAAATTTAATATAGAACTAAAATAATAATTAATTTAAATATTTTTAATGCACCATAAATAATAATTAATTTAACATACTTGACCAAACCACAATCTTGCAGAAATATGATGTCGATAACGTGTAAGGACAGATAGATCATATTGTCCTCCAGGATACTGTATCAGCTCACCCTTCTGCAGTACAGGTCCATCCTGCATATGTTCCTCATGTACTACAACCTGCTCCTCCTCCTCATGTATAGCAATATTAGCCTCCAAGATAGATATATGATCCTGCTCTCCCTCGTCATCATCTTCCACTATAATTCATCGTCTCCTTCGAGAAGCTGTCGATTGAATCCTTTCTGGAGCATCCATCATAGATGATGAAGTATCAACGTCACGTGATGTTCGTACTATATTGCCATCTCTTTCTCTAGCATTAGCGCCCATTAAAAAAATGAGTTAAAAAAAAGAATTAAATAAATAACAAAATAATTAAAAAATATAATTTAAAAAATTTTTTGGAAAACTTGTGGTTTCAAGTTTTCCGGTAACTACCGGAAATTTAAAATAAATATTCTGGTAGTGTGTTGTATTCCGAAAATGTTGAAAAAAGTTTTTCGGTAATTCCGAAAAATTTGAAAAAAGTTTTTCGGAGTATAACTTTGTTACCGAAAAACATTAAAAATGTGGTTTTTCGGAGTGTATCTTTGTACCGAAAAACTTGAAAAAAGTTTTTCGGTAAAATAGGAAAAATTGATACTCACTTCTATACCGAAAAATTGAAATAATGTGAAGGTGAAAAATGACAAATTTTAATATTTAAATGAGGAAAAATATGTCATTTCATTGAATTTGTGAGGGTAGAAGTAAAATTTGGAGGTACAGGGGCAAAAAGTTTCGTTTTCTACGTACTCCTTGTTGGCCTTTCTAATTGTGCACCCCTCTATTTACTTCCTACACCCCTTTTACATAAGAAGTTGTGCACTCCTTCCCTGAGTGTGCCGCGAATGAAACCCTCTTTCTTTCATTCATTTTTCAATCACCCAAATCATTCTCCACTACATTGTGTTGATATTATAAATAAATAGAATATTAATCATTGCATGAAAAATCACGAATAACGAAGTATATATACAAGGATAACATGGAAATTGGCGAACAACCTAACAAATAACTTAACCAAATATTCAAATAACCAATTGATAAATTGGGCCCAATCACTAACTAAATGCGGTCAAATTAAGAGAGCATGAAGAAGCTTGATAATGCGACTCCATGGGATCTAAATGATAAGTCTTCCAATGAATCTTCCAAATTACTTCTAATCTGAAAAATTTTAGTCATCACTTGCGAACAGTTTTATATTTGGTTGCATAGGAGTAGAAACTACTTTCATTGGAGAAGACACATGTCATCAATGCCTTTGGAACGAGCAACCTCAAATCTTATGAAAATTTTGAGTAATCCAAGGTCTTTTAATCACTACTCAAATGCATGATTTATCATTTTGGTGCATATAATCGGCAAAATACAAATTATGTGAAATTTAGAATTATAATTGCAAAGTTGCAAGGGTTAAAATAACAAAGAAACATAAAGCAGAATTGTAAAAAAAAATGTGGATAAAGTCGAAATGGATGGTGCCACCCTATTTTATGGGAAAGAATGAATAATAAACTTTAAAGTGAAATGATTTTCACAATGAAACTTAGTGTCTTGATAAGATTAAAAGAGTAGTCTAATCCAAAACAAAAAAGAGACAAAATTATCTATACATGTATAATTTTTTAACAAAATTTATCTCATCTTCTATTGTGAAATTCGCTCCTATATATACAAAAAACTTACTTGGGCTGATTGCAAGTAAGACAAATGCATGCCACGGTAGACTAATTGTTGGGAGTCAAGTCAAATTTTCAAAGTGTACAATTCCAATGCATGGAAAAACAGAAAGAATATTTTAAGGTCTTATAATTTGACTGTTGAAACTTACACATTCAACTTAGAAGAATGAATTAAGAGTTTATATAACTAATTGAAATTGTGGAGTATTAATCTTTTTTGGATGAAGCAAAATTCTCTATCATATAAATAAAGAGACTAGTAAAGAGATGAAGCATCCCCAAATTTGAATGATCATGAGAAGATTTGTAGAACCTCCATTTTGGGTAATTATGTAGAGAGTTGAGGTATCTCCAACTATGTCCTAGTGAGATGAGGATGTGGGTGATTATTTGATGTGTGAGATTGAGTGTTATCATTCTTTGTAACTCTTATATGTGAGAGGGTATTATAGGGTAATACATGATAAATGTTATTTGAACACATTTTTTTACACAAATACAATACTTACTTTTTATACATACTATGATGACATAAATGTGGGTCATACTCCCTCCATCTCTCTCTCTTCTTCCATAAATGTGAGTCATAGTGTATTTGTGTAAAAAAATGTGTTCAAATAATATTTCTCGTAATACATATATGGAGTTGGTCACAAATTGTTGTAATTTTATTTGAGATAATGAATGAATTATGTTGAGATATTCTCATGGATGTAGGCAAGAAGTCTCGAGCTAAGTAAATTGTCGCGTGTGTTTTTTATTTCTTTATTTGTAGTGTGCTCACATGTAAAATCTTAGGTGTGCGAGCGAAATTTCTCCAACACTAATATCAATTATTAGTGGTGGTACCGATTGTCTTGTCTAAAATTAATAAAAATAATACCAATACAAGAAACTTAATAACTAATGAAAAATAGGTAGGATAAGAAGAGATTTTGGTTTTAGAAGAGTATATTCTCTTGTACCATATTACTAATGAATATAATGTTACTCATTGAATAAAAAAGAACAAACAACAAAGTATATGTAAACAAGGATAACACGACAATTGGTTAAAGCCTAACAAATAGGGTAACAAAATAACAAAAGTGATAAAACGTAAACTAAACTAATTAAAACCAAACTTAATATGTCCAACAGTTGACACAAGAAGAACAAATCGTGACATTGCCTTTTTACAACATTTGCAGCACCACTAATTCCAATTTTTTCGGACACCGTGAACATTGCTGAAGAAGACAAACAATATTCAATTTTCTTTTCGTCAATGTTTGTTGACAGGGCAGTTGTCACCGCAACCACAATATACGGTATGACAAAACTGCTTGTGTTCGTCATGTTCTATTTGGAAATTATTCTTTTGCTTAAATTTGATGCTATCAAGTACTCTCTATCTTTGGGAAATTATTGCCAAGTATTCTCCACTCGTTTAAGTTGCAAATCATTTTGGTCGTGATAAGGGGAGATTATTTTACTCATTGATGTAGAAACATTTGGGTGGAGGGGTTGGTTCTAAACATCATTTTTGGCCTTAGTTTCAGGTCTGTTTGGTTTAACCAAATGAAATGAATGGAATGATAGAGAAAGAAGGAAAATGAAGACCTGTTTAATTTTAATTAAACTTAGCCAAAGTAAGCTATGCATTGTTAATATAAATTAATTTTATATTAAGATCAACTACGGCCATTGATTTTGATATGTTATTATATTTTTGTAATATTGTGAGATAATAACTACATCATAAATAGATGTAATTTATGATCTATGTAAAATAGTTTTACACGGACAATACACACTTGTTAATCTTTTAAATTTATTTGGTTTAACAAAAGGAAATGAGTTTCAAATAGTTTATAAAATATTTTAATCATCTTTAAATTCTCTCAAAATTGAAAGGAATAACGTAAGATTGAGAAAGATTTTGCTCCTTTCACCTTTAAAATTGAACCACACAAATATTATTTAAATTATTTCTTTCCCTCTCTTTCAAATCCCACCAACCTAATGGCCCCTAAGTGCTTTATATTCTTTTAATAAATTATATTGAAATTGATATTTGTTATAAGAATTCTAAATTGCGTGAAAATATCTTTTTTGCCGTAACTTTCTAATTCTCAAAAGAAAAGAAGTATCTATAATCTAGAATTCGATCGAGAGTAAGTAAAAGCCTTGTCGACAATTAATTTTTTCCGTCTTTTCTTAATATTTATAAAAAAAATTAATAAAAAAGGTATTATGAATTTTTTACCTTAACTTTTTATTTTTTATTTCAATATATAATTTTTATTTAATTTTTAATATGATATTCGCTTGTTAATACAAAAAAGATATATGTTTGGCTTTTTATTTTTATTTACTACTTTTTTGGTCTAATAATAACACGGTAATAAAAAAATTAATTCAAATTTTTTTTATTTAATAAAAAAAACCAAATTAAAAATAAAATTAATAAATATGGAATTTTTTGGAGTAAATTAAATAGACTTTTTGGAATTTGAGAAATATTTTTAAAATAAAATAAAACTTGAGAATTCAACTTAATTAGTCATAATGGTAAACATTTATTACTTAACCCTAAATTATTAATATAAATTAGAATGTTTCGAGACTCTTAGAGGGGGGAAGACATTAGACGGTTTTAGGTGTTTGAATCCGCCCACTAGAAAGCCATTTTGTGTTGCGTCATTCTTACATAACCTTCTCGATGATCACTCATTTCAAAAAAGAAAAATCCAAGATACAGATAAAAAGAGAGACAAAATAATCTCCCAAATTCGGTACGGAAATTTTGTTTCTTTGAAACAAACTAATATAATAGTTTTGTTTTGTTTATTATCTTTGTTGTTTTTCATTTATCCCTTTTTTATGAACCAATATCTTAGTTTTTATTTATTGTTTTCATGTTAACTTCGTTCATATAGCAAGACTATTTGTAATATTTTTTATAATATTATCATGTTTGTCGTTTTGTATATTATTGATGTTATAATTTAAACAAAATAAATTTTCATATTTTAAATAAAAATAAAATATTGAATTGAGAAAACACATTCTTCAACAATCAAAATTATGTGAAAAAATTGCAAAGCTCACATAAACACTCATTTATGGTTCTACTCGTTCATGTAAACTTAAAAATACTTAGAAAAGTAAGATAAATAAAAAGGATAAAAAAAGAAAATAACATATTGTTATCTCTTTCTCCGTATCGAACTCGTCCATTGTTGGATCACCTAATTATTTTTCAATGCGTCATTTGGTATTAGTCTCTCATGATCGTCGCACAAATAAAAAAAATTAAAATTAATAAAAATTTTAAATTGAACAACACACAAATATTGTATACTAAAAATTGTGTTTGATTTGCCTATTGCACTTGAAATATGTAGGAGCAAAGTCTTTCCCTTGTCAAATCAAATTAATAAAAAAATATTTTTTTTCTTTTATTAATGTAAATAATATATTTTATATTTTGGTTATTATTTTTGGGTAATATAAATAATTAAATAAATAAATTTTTTTATACAATTAATTATAGGATAACCATTTTAAAGGACGGTGTAGGGTGATAATACTTTCCCCACTCGTAATTGACTCTCGAATCTGATTTTTTAGTTAAGATTCATTTTAGATTTTATCCAATTTTTTCTTTAATAAAATAAAATTGTTGAGGACTCTTTTTTCACGGACCGGACGTGTCAGTTGGCGACTCCGCTGGACATGTTCCCGAACTAAAACCATGGATGAATTAGAGCATACAAATATGATTTAAACCAACTAAAAGACCTTATGGCTAAAAGTTTGGAAATCTTATAAACCCTTTATACTTGAAATCATCAGAATCCTTCATGGAAAAAAGTATATCACGAAGAACTCATGCTTACCACTTGATTTCATAAGTCTAACAATTTTCACCTTTTAGTCTAATTTTTGGTTATACTCTATCTCAAGCCACTTATTCACAAGATTTGAACCTTATACTAATGAGATTTGTAACGCCCCAGATTTTTGGTCCAAAATGTTACTAAAAAAAATACTTTTAGAAAAATTTACGATAATTTTTTTTTGGTAAGAATATCTACATTTATGCTTTTAAATAATTAGAAACAATCACATTTATTTAATATTATTAAAAAAAAGTTTATTCAAGCTAAAATAAAGGAAAAATCAATTATTCCTAACGGAAGGGAAACTCACTTCCGTATTTCTAGAATTTGAGTGCATTTAAAATTTTGGTGACAAAAATTTTAAAAAAAAATAGACATAGAAATATTGCGGCAATCTTTATTATACAAAATTGTCTTGAAAACACCATTTTTACCCCACATTCGCCGCACGTTAATACTCATCAACTACTCTTGAATCTTCTTGAACTCATTAGTACCTAAAATATTGTTGTAATTCTCAGTTTTTTTCCATCATCCACATCAAACCAAAGTTAAACATATAGAAGAATAACACAACATATAAAGGTAAAAACTTTCAATTTAAAAGAAAAATTATATGTATAATGCATGCTCCTAAAACTATATGATCCAGATATAAACCTGCCACTAAGGCAACTTCCACACAGAAAAATCACCCATACCAGTGGGGAAAATAAACTTGCCACTAAGGCAACTCCCACAAAGATACATATGTCATGACATGACCATATATTATCAAAACTATACTCGCACACAGCCCACTAAGAATCATGTCATATGCATTCAACAAAAAATCACATTTTTAAAACCATCATTTTATTCACACATCACAAAGATCACATATCACACATCTTTATAATGAGAATCATATATTCATAGACAAATAATTATTAAATCATAATTTTCACCACGTACGCATAAAAATCGGGACTTGACTTCATTTACACCATAAAGATTAAAATTTTATATATAACAAGAAACTTCAAACTCCAACTCATATACATCATTGAAATCAAAACCTTATCATATATATAACATAAAAAAAAATCATATTTTGCTTCATATTCATCATAAAAATTAAAACTTTACCACATATAATATAAAAATTCATATTTTACTTCTTAAAAAGACATACATTACATATCAAACTCAACGTAAAGGATTTCATTATTTTATTTTATTAGTCTATATTTATTTCTTTCAAAAGCAAGCAATTACAATTATTAAATTCATGTAATCCAACTAACGATCTAACTATAATTTGTGCGGGGAAAAGTCTTTACCTATGCCGCTTTTCTTCCTAGTACGAAGCTTTAAGCTCCCACGAAGTTGATCACAAGAAAAGTTTGATGCACGAAGAAGAGGAGGTGTGAAGGAGATGACGGCTAGGATTTTTGGTATTCTTTTCTGCTTATTATTACTTAGTATGGAAATATTGTGGACTTTAGGGAAAATTTAAAGTGGAGATTATTGGGTAGATAGTGTTGGGCCCAAATAAAGAATAGAAGGAAAAAATATTATTTTATTTATTTATTATTATTTTTTTCTTAACCTTGATCATACAAAAACTAAGCCACAAACTCCAAGCCCAAATTTCTATTATGGGTTGGGTTACATCAAGCCACAAACCCTTAGCCCAAATTCTTCTTGTACTAAAAAAAAATCTTTCTCTATATATATATATAAAACCTCTCCATTGATTAAATAATTCTTACTAATAATTTTATCAACTACAATAAGTCGAACAAGGCAAATAATTATCACACCTAAATTAATATTGAGAAATATATATGATCATACAAGAAGTTGGGTCGTCAATGTTGAACTTTCATCACTACCGCTTATTATTTTGATGTCCTGGAAAAATTCATCAATCTAAAAAATATGGCAAATCTAGTTTTAACTTTTAAGACTATATTGAATAAAAATCTCGATTAAACACAATTCTGAAGACATTGACCATGTTCTCCTGTTTATCCAAGAAGGAAAGTCAACAATGGAAATATTATCAAGTTTCCCATGATCGTTAATCTAATTTGATTCTAAAACACTTGATTATATGGATGTGCACAAAGTTTTATGATAAATGCATTTTTGAATTATAGAATTGATACACTTTTTTCTCTCAATATTTTGAATATCAATAAATGTATTTTGTATTGTTTCCTTTTCCTTCTCATCCATCATATATTTCATAGTTTCTTACCAAACATCATGTGTTTTTCTCTTCTTTAAACCATATACCAAACATATTTGGAAGTAATCGATTCATAAATAAGTTTACTAAGATCTCATACATAATTTCAATCATGCTATTAATTCCACTGAATATGAGAATGATATAAATAAACTCTACCATTTGGATGAACTTCAATATGTTGGCCCATGCAATTAACACGGTGTTAATCCCCTAGAAAGGTCGTTTTATATTTATCATTGTCTAATTATGCATAGGGATTTGAAGTTTGTACCATGGGCATTCTATCCGCCTACGAATCGAAAGTAAAATGTTGTAAGTAAATGAGACTTGAATGTAATTCTCAATTAGCTAAATCAAGAATGGAAAAATCGGGATAAAAAGATGATCATGTTCCTCAACAATATAATCAACTAGCTCACGTTCTAGCTACTTTATCTTCAATGCTCAAAACCATGATGAAAAATAGTCACTCACAAGAATGAAAGTCACGACTATCTTACTTACTATCAAATATATAAGAATAGCTAGATGGAAAATTCTCGTACCAAATATTACCTCGTAATTGTGGAATACCTGTTAGAACCAAGTTGGTTCTAAGACTTAGGATTTTGATGTTTACAAAAGCACTCAATGTAAATTTATTTTGTATCTTGAATTATTAAATTAAATACAACCAGAATATGAAGAAATCAGAAGCAGAAGATCAAAGGAAAATGAATTCTGGAATTTCCAGATGTTCCAGGATGTCAAAACATCACCAGAAGATATCTTTGCAGGCCTATATCAGAAGGAGAAAAAATCAAAAGGAAACATGGATCATACCATTGGAAAGCCTGCCAGAAGGAGAGTTGATCAAGACAAACAGGAATCAAATATCAATTTTATTCTAGAAGGTATTTTGACCAGAAGATGACCTGGCAGTGAAAAATTACACAGCCCAGACTTGTTCTAGACTTGACCAGAAGGTATGTTTATGAGTCCAGAACAAGAGGATCAATCCAGATTTGGCCCAGACCATAAGATGGCATGATTCAGGGCATGGAACTAAGTCCAGAACAAAAGAAATGAGTTCCAGAATCAACCCAGACCTGATCGAAAATCAAAGGTAAAATGTCCAGACTGAAATATTTTTTGATCAAGTTTATTTCAGTTTGTTCCAGACCAAATTCCAGAATCTGTCCAGATCAGAGTAAAAATATCCAGATCAATGGTTCAGAAATAATTTTTTGAGTCCAGTGATGGTCCAGATCAAAAAATCAGACCATGGCCCAGTGTTGGCCGAAATCAGAGGGACATAATGTGCAAGTCCATAAATGGCCGAGTCCAGAAGAATTCAGCATATCAAGCGCGCATCCAGGTTGGCCGAAATCAGAAAGATCAGAGGGTCAGGAAGTGTGGTCCAGGGATGGCCGAATTCAGAGGATCACAGCATATCATTTGGCTTGGACCAAATGTGGACTAGTGCTCAAAATTCTGATGGTCCAGAATTGATCAACGATGGAGATTGCAAGTTATTTTAATTAAAGTGTTAAAAAGATTGGTTATAAAAATAAAGTGGAGTAGCATGGAATTCAGGAGCTGTGGCGGGAAGCAATGAAAGGATTTGATTGGCCAGTTATTTTGAAAGAAAATCTGAAGATATGTTTTTTATTTAAATAAAGCCCAATTGGTCAAGTTATTTTTGGAAGAGAATCCAGCAAGATTCAGCTCGAATTTGATCATGGAAGAAACCCTAATTTTCATCTATAAAAGGAGGCTCAAGGCAGAATACTCAGCATCGAAAATCACAAAAGAGTCATACACTTCCAAAGCAACAAACACCCAAATTTTCATAGAAGTCAATTATGAGTTTTAGCTTTCAAGAAGCAAGTACTCTTGTTATTTTCTTTCCACTGTGTCAAATCTAAGTTGTTGAGGTAGAGTCTACAAACTGAGGGAGTCAGTGGAGGTAGCAGGTTACATGGCAATTAGATTCATAGTGTTGCGTGTCAAATCTATGTTGTTGAAGTAGAGTCTATAATCTGAGGGAGTCAGAAGGGGTAGCAGATTACTTGGCAATTAGATTGTGATTTCTTCTACAATCTGGGGTTGTCAGATTGGCTGAAGACAGGTGTTTTCCTCAAGAAGTCTAGGATTGTTAGACTATTTGAGAAGACTGACTTGGAGGGTCAGTAGCAAGGTTGTAATTCAAGTTTGAATTAGTGAAATCCTTCAAGGCGAAGGGACTGGACATAGCCTCGTTAACGGTGAACCAGTATAAAATATGTGAGTTTTTATTTTTATTTTTATCCGCTGCTAACTCTGTTTTAATTATACATCAAGTTTTGTTTTGAAAGTATTAAAACAGGAAAAGTATTCAAGTTAAGTCAAACACAATTCAACCCCCCCTTCTCGTGTTTGCACCTTCAATACCCTCCCTGAGTATCAGACTATAAATGGGACACCCCTTTATTCCTTATTATATAGCATAAAGGCAGTGCGACCCACTCAAACATGAATTCCCTTATCAAGATTAATGATCTGTGTTGACCGACTGAATTCAATTCAAGAAAAATGTTGATTGCCTCATGTCAAGAACAACTATTTCAAAAGATCTTAAAATAAGAACATATGCACTTCAGAGCTTCAAAAAAAGAATTAGCGCTCAAGAAGATTTTGCATGTCTAAAAGGACTAGCATGACAAGTGGACTCCCAATTATACAAGCCCATATACCATAAAAATAAAATACATTCAAGTGTGGCTCTGATCCACACCAATATGGATTGAGAAGACTTATCACTACTTACACAGGTTGATGTTTCAAAAAGTATTACATCTAAATGAAGACCCGCTAGGTTGACAATCCAAAAGGACGACCTAGGAAAAAATTAGGGTATAAAAATGAATAAAAACCTGCTATGTTGAAAACCCGAAAGGCGGCCTAGGCAAATATTAAGGCACAATTGAATAAAGACCCGTTAGATTGAAAACCCAAAAGGGCGACATAGGCAAAAATTAGGGTACAAAGTTGAATAAAGACTCGTTAGGTTGAAAACCCGAAAGGGCGTCCTAGGCAAAAATGAGGGTACAAAGTTGAATTAAGACCCGTTAGGTCGAAAACCCGAAAGGGCGATCTAGGCAAAAATTAGGGTACAAAGTTGAATAAAGACCCGTTAGGTTGAAAACTCGAAAGGGCGACCTACGCAAAAATTAGGGTGAAAAAATGAATGAAGACCCGGTAGGTCGTAAACCCAAAAGGGCGGCCTAGGAAAAAGTTAAGAAAAAAACATGTTAGGTTGAAACCCCGAAAGGGCAATCTAAGCAAAAATTAAGGCCACAAAAAAAATATATAGAATGAAAGAATATCACTTGTGTGATAACATAAAAATGATGACTAAAGAATATAACTTACATACTCACATCAAAGTCGAAGTAGAACATATTTTGAAAGATTGTGAAGATAGATTGGATCAAATCATATCTTCCAAAGTGGGTTAAAAACATGGTTGAAATTGTGGCATGAGTTATTAGCACACTTCTGTTATGAAATACTACTAACAAATTGGGTCATTTACTCATATGAGATAATCTTATCTTCTTTTCTTTCTATGAATCCTTATTTTTTTGTACCATAGATTTTCTCATTAAATATCATTGTCTGAACCTTCTTTGACTAATTTCTTGTGTTATAAATATTTTTTGTCAAAATGCATTTTTTTGATAATCATATGTTGGAGCACAAAATATGTGAATGTTAAGAGACCAAAACTAGTATGGTGTCTTTACACGTAAGGCAAGGGAAACTAAAGATCAAGTCGATGATGTAACAAAAAATCTCTTTAAAGATCAAAAGGACAATCGCCACCATTTCTTTGAAGTGGTGCACATTTTTCATCCATGAATCCAAGGATCATGTCCGTAAAGAGGTGAAAGAAATAGAAAAAGGTAAAAAATAAGATATAAAATAATTGAAAAAAACAATTTGATTGAAAAATTAAAAAAAAAATGAAAATGAAGAAAAATATTCATTCATCAAATGCATTCATGACATTTCATATTTTCGATAGTGTATAAATTTAAAGTCAGGACGCTAACTCGCACCCCCGGAGCCGAGAAAACGACTCGCGTCTTAAGCAGGGAAAACGACTTGCACCCTTGAAGCCGAGGAAACGACCTGCATCTTAAGCCGGAAAAACGACTCGCACCCCAAGCCGAGAAAACGACTCGCGCCCCTGAAGACGAGAAAATAACCCACATCTTAAACCAGGAAAACGAGTCGCATCCCAAGCCAAGAAAACGACTCGCACCCTTAAAGCCGAGAAAACGAGTCGCATCTTAAGCCGGAAAAACGACTCGCACCCCAAGCCGAGAAAACGACTTGCACCCTTCTTTGCAATGCTAACTTTTTTATGACAAAAAAAAATAGAGTCTTCGTATTTACTTATTATTTACATTGATTCTCAAGTAAATTGTTTGTAAGTAAAGAGGGGCAGTTGTCGACAACTAATTTTCTCTGTCTTTTTTTAATATTCATAAAAAAAATTAATAAAAAGGGAACTATGAACTTTTTACCCTAACTTTCTAATTTTTATTATATATAATTTTTATTTAATTTTTGGTATGATATTTGCTTGTTAACGAAAAGAGATATATGTTTGACTTTTCATTTTTATTTACTACTTTTTTGGGTCTAATAATAACATGGTAATAAAAAAATTAATTCAAAATTTTTTCTATTTAATAAAAAAAACGAAATTAAAAATAAAATTAATAAATATGAGATTTTTTGGAGTAAATTAAATATGAACGATTGCTATTTAATATAACTTTTTGGAATTTGAGAAATGTTTTTAAAATAAAATAAAACTTGAGAATTCAACTTTATTAGTCATAATGGTAGACATTTATTACTTAACCCTAATTTATTAATATAAATAAGAGTGTTACGAGACTCTTAGAGGGGGAGAGAGATTAGAAAATATGGACCGATTGTAGGTGCTCGAATCCGTCCATCAGAAAGCCACTACTGGTTCTCTGTTGTGTCATTCTTACACAACCTTCTCGATAATCACTCATTTCAAAAAAGAAAAATCCGAAATAGAGATAAAAAGGGAGACAAAATAATCTCGCAAATTCGGTATGGAAATTTCGTTTCTTTGAAACAAACTAATATAATAGTTTTGTTTGTTTATTACTGAAGGTGCAAACATGAGAAGGGGGGTTGAATTGTGTTTGTCAAACTTGATTACTTTTGTTGTTTTGTTGAATGTTAATGTGAATTATTCGATAGATAACTAATCAGATTCAGCAGCGGATAATAATAAATAATAACACAACAATTTATACTGGTTCACCATTAACTAGGCTACGTCCAGTCCCTTCCTCCAGAAGGCCTTTTCACTAATTCAAACTCCTTTGAATTACAACACCACTGACCCTACAAGCCAGTCTTCGCAAACAGCCTAACAACCCCAGACTTTTGAGGAACAACAACACCTTGACTATACCAGCCAAGTCTTCTCAAACAGCATGACAACCCCAAACTTTTGAGAAACAACAACACCTTAACTAAACCAGCTAAGTCTTCTCAAACAGCCTGACAACCCCAGACTTTTAAGGAACAACAACACTTTGACTAAAGCAGCCAAGTCTTCTCAAACAGTCTGACAATCCCAGACTTTTGAGGAACTTCACAACCTTAAACCTACAAGCTAAGTCTTTTTCTAACAACTTGACAACCCCAAATTTTAGAAGAAACTTCAACACTATAGGATTTAATATAAGGGGTCGAAATTAGAACTGAGTAATTACTTCTGGAAAGTTGATACTCACAATATGCTTAAAGTGAACTTGAGTGTTTGCTTCTGAATAATTTATGATGACGATCAACTTCACACTCTAAGAAAATAACACTTAGAAAAAATTTATCTTTTAAGCATGTGTTTCTCTCCTTTGAACTCTCTGAATACTTATGAATTTTTGCTTGAGTTCTTCTATTTTTCGATGCTTTATTCTTCAGTATTAAGCCTCTATTTATAGTTGAAATTAGGGCTTCACTGATGCTTTACTTCTGGAGTGTATTTCGATTAATCTGTTTTGAGAATATTATGGAGTAGTTTGCTCAGATTCTGTTTTGAGTCTTTTGCTCACTAATGCTTTACTTCTGGAGTGTATTTCGATTAATCTGTTTTGAGCATTTTGCTCCGCTTCTGTTTTGAGCATACTTTTAGCTAGATTCTGTTTCTCGAGTCTTTTGCTCCAATTTGAGCATTTTTCTCAGATTTTATTTTAAGCATATTTTTAGCTAGATTCTGTTTCTCGAGTCTTTTGCTCCAATTATGTTTTGAGCATTTTTCTCTAACATATTCCTCTGACAGATTCCTCTGATGATCAACCTCTGGTGACCATCCTCTGGTGACGTCATCCTCTGATTTTTGCTTCTGGTAACGTCATCTTCTGATAACATTCTCTGGTGACATCATCCTCTGATTTCTGCTTCTGGTGACGTCATCCTCTGATTGCTGCTTCTGGTAACGTCATCCTCTGATCTATTCTTCTGGTGACATTTTTCATTCTTCTTCTAAGTCAAATATGTTGTTTTCATAAAATACATTTGTTAACATCAAAACTCTAATTGCAAGAACCAACTTGGTTCCAACAATTACCTCTGTTGCTTTTCATTTATCCTTTTTTTATGAACCAATATCTTAGTTTTTATTTATTGTTTTCATATTAACTTTGTTCATATAGCCTGACTATTTGTAATATTTTTTATAATACTATCATTTTTATGGTTTTGTATATTATTGATGTTATAATTTAAACAAAATGTTTATTCATATTCTAACTATAAAAGAAAATATTGAATTGAGAAAACGCATTCTTCAACAATCAAAATTATGTGGAAAAATCGCAAAGCTCACATAAACACTCATTTATGGTTCTACTCATTCATATAAACTTAAAAATACTTAGAAAAGTTAGATAAATAAAAAGGATAAAAAATGAAAACAACATATTGTTATCTATTTCTCTGTATTGAACTCGTCCATTGTTGGACCACCTAGTTGTTTTTCAATGCGCTGTTTGGTATTAGTCTATCATGACCGTAGCACAAATAAAAAAATTAAAATTAATAAAAATTAAAATTGAACAACACACAAACATTTTATACTAAGAACCAGGTGCGTTTTGATTTCCTTATTTCACTTTGAGATACGTATGAGCAAAGTCTTCTCCTTGTCAAACCAAATTAATAAAAAAAAAATTTCTTCTTTTATTAATGTAAATAATATATTTATTTTTTGGTTATTCTTTTTGGGGTAATATAAATAATTAAATAAATAAATATTTTTTATACAATTAATTATAGAATAATAGTTTCAACGGATGATGTAGGGGGTAATACTTTCCCCATAATTGACTCTCGAATTCGAATTTTTGATTCAAAATCTTCATTTTAGGTTTTATCCAATTTTTTTTAATAACATAAAATTGGTGCCGACTTCTTTTTCGTCGACAAACCAGACGCGGCAAATCTTACTAAGAATTATTCAAGTTAAGGTTTGAACTGAAATTCTCTTGAAAGAGTCATCTTATCTTAATTAAAGTTGATTAATCTTTTGAGAGTAAAACACACATATGTTATTAATTGGTTGTGGAACTTCTGTGTATTGTGTTGAATTGTTAAAATGTAATAGTTGGATTTTTATTGCATTGAACGTGTTGGAATATCTTAAATTTGGTCATCCAATAAACATTGCATTGTGATTTTTCTTTTAATTTAAAATTGTTGAGTCAATACTGACTAAATTAAACTACAATAATATTGTTATAAATAAAATGTAATTCATAACTGTAACTTTTATGTCATGGAATAAAATAGAAATAATGCAATGCAAGGTATCGGTTATGTAAATATAAGTTATGATTAATGTATATCTTCATGCGTCTCTTTAGGAAAAACTTATTATATTATTTTATGGATCTATTTTTTTAAAACTAATTTTTATAATATTTTATCTTTTTATTATAATATTTTAAAAAAATATTTTTAAAAATAAAGTTTTAAATAAAAAATTGTTTTAAATAATTTATCTTAAAATATCTTTTTAAGTATTTCGTCTATATGTTACAATTTTTTTAGATAATGATATTTTTAAAAATGATTAAAATGAAAAGCTATTTTGAGAAGCTCTTTATAAAAATTATTTTTAGTATCGTTTAAAAAAAATATTTTATCATATAAAAATCTCTAATAATAAATATCTAAATTATCGAATATCAAAATTACTTTTTTACTTCGATAAAATGAGTTTAAAATAACTTATACTATTTTTAAATAAATTATTATAAAAATTATTTTTAAAAAATAAAGTCAAAATCAATTTTTAAAAATCTTTATATTTATGAGTTAGTTTAACTATTAATTTCACTGAACACTTTAAATTTATTATGTTACCTTATCATCATCAACTATTGTTTTATTTATATACTATCTACTATAAATTCATTTGCTATCAACTAATCTATCGGCTCCTACTTTTTACTAACGAGACTCTTCCTCGTGAATCATGATTAAGTGTATATCTCAATCGTACAAAGTGTATATGGCACTAATATTAGAATAAGTAGTTCATGGAATCCGAAGCTGAAAAGGATATGCTTGGATGATCTACAATTAATTATTAATTAATCAGAAATTAAAACTAAATCACCACAATTTGTCAAACTTGTTGAAAGAGATTGTTACTTACCTTTCCAGAACCTGTAGGTTTTCTGTGTCTACAGTTAGTTAGTATACATATGACATGTCTTTCACACATCTAATAAATAAGCTCAGCATATCCTCACCTCAAGAAAAAAATTAAAGTATAATATGAGGAAGTAGGTTAGTAGGTGCCACCCGAAGATCTGTGGAGTTCTAAGCATCACGACTGTGAGGTAAAATAATTCTCAAGGAAAGGCTGTTTTCCATGTGATTTTAATTGCACTCTTCAAGTAATTACTGTTGTAATATTATGAATGTCAATGTATATACTACATCGATCACATCTTTTAGTATAATTAAAATTGTTATCGCCACCGCAATTTAAAATTAAGTTTTTTTTTTTTTTTTATATAATTTTAATTTTGCTTGAATAAGATCAGTTATTGGATTGTGCAAACAGATAACTAGTATAGAACTTCTAATTGATGAGAGCTACAAATTTTTGTATTTTTTATAATACGACAATGAGGGTGATTTTTTTTTATGTTAAATATATTTATATTTCCTATAAAATTATAATTTTAAATTTAATTTTAAAAAAAAAAATTTATTCACTTCTAATCTTTATTTTGATTTTATAAAGACATTTTTTAGTGGCTAAAAATATCATTTTTTTACAAAAATATTTTTCAAAATAGAGACTAAAAATTAAAAAAAATAGAGGCTAAAAGATTGAGAATTTTTTTTAAAGAATAAAATAAAATTTTGAGATTTAATTTATATAGACTAAAATTAATTTAATCCTTTTTATTATTATTATTAAAAATGAACTTTCTTTTATTAAGGGTCCAAGTTTTTTTAATGAAAATTAAAAATTTAATTTTTAAAATTAAAACGAGACTTATAAAATATTTAAGGCGACTCTCATCATAAATAAATTGGCTATCTTCTTCATCAAAGAAAAAGAAAACTTTAGTTAGTAAATTTCTGAAATTCAGCAAACAGTTTAGTTAATAAAGAGTTGAGTTATTTTTCTACTCAATATATAACACTCTTTGAGTTTTGAAGTACGCTCTCACTCTAATAAACTATGCAATCCAGTTCATTGAAATATTTTATTAGAAAAAGAACAAGAAAAATCTAAAGTTATTTAAATAAAATTGACATACTTAATTGAAAATTAAAATTAACTTAAATGTGTATTTTTTTTTTGGTAACATCTTAACTGTGTATTTATTAAGATGGATGCGTGTTATAAAAAAATAATATTAAAAAATTGATTCAGAGAATATTGAAAATAAAAAATTATATATATTTTTTGTTTTAAAAAATTATATAATTTTATTTCATAGGAAATTATACCATATCATTAAAATACATCTTATTAATAAATTCAATTTTAAAATGACATAGTCGAACAAAGAAATAAAAAAATTGCAAAATAAAAACCATATTTACATAGACACAATTTATATCTAGATAAAATGAGAGAAAAACATTGTAGATTTGTGATTTTAAACTAAATAATAACTTTAAATTATCATCTTCGATAAATGAATAAAAGAGAAATAAAGAGTAGAGCAAAGGTCAACGGTAGGTATAAATTAACTTTTCTTTTAGCACCTATGTAAAATTTATGAATGTCAAGTACTATTTTTACCTATAAAAAATATTTTTTATTTTTAAAAAATCCAAAAAATATATGGACAATTAAATTTTTCAACAATATATATAAATACCTAATTTTATTCTTTGAAATGAGTACTCATTTATCTTCTCCAATTGTTGAAAGGCATTGCCCCGCTGTCAGTGGTCCAGGGTGGTTGGTGCAGTTCATAATAATTTTAATTAAATATGTCTACACAAGTAATATCCAAAAAAAAAATCATAAAAAAAACAACGAAATAATTATATATAGGGTATGCGTATCTAACATCTTTTTGTAGTTTCAACCACCACCAAATAAATAAGTGTTGGTACCAAATTGTAAAATATTTTAATTCTTAATTAAGGATACTCATACTTGTAACAAAAAGCGTTGAATAATTTTTTTATTTTTATAAATTATCAACAAAAAAATTAGTAGTTAATTTGTTATAAAATTTTTCTTGAAATTTGCCCATTAAATATTTTCTGTTATTAACTGCAATCTCTATTTTTTAATGAAACGTCATATGGCAAGTTCCAACAATTTTTTATGATATGTCAGTGTTAAAATCTTTAAAATATTACGTTTAATCTTTTTTAATTTATTCATAATCTTAAATTAAAAATTAAATAATTAAATTAAAGATTTAAATGATCAAGTTATTGGTTAATGATATTTAAAAATTTCAACAACGATATGTCATAAAAAACAAATGTCATTTGACATTTGTCACATGAACTAATGTTAAAAATGAGGACTAGAATTACAATAATTTAAAATATTTGAACGACAAAAAATTTGATATAATTATATAAAATAAAAACTTGTTTAACCATTTAACTAATGAGTTAAATATCGGTAGTTTTAGTCCTTGTTGGATGGTCATTATATATTATAGAATGATTTTTTTTTTGCAGGTATATTTACTATTATTATAAAAATTTACTTCACAAAAAGTGATTTCAAAATTTGATTTTTTAGTTCTATATTTTTTATACTTTTATATTGAGTTTATGATGTTTAAAAAATCATACTTAATTCCTTCTAAGTTAAAGATTTCTAAATTTGTGTATAGTAACTGTTTTTAAATGTTCTTCGAATGCTTGAAAAAAATTATTCAAAAATTTAAAAATTGAAGGACAATTACACATATTTTTTTCTTGTAGGAACTAAAACTGTTTGAAAAATAATTTTGTAAAGACTAAATAATATAATTTTTTTTCACAAGAGCTAAAAGTAAAATTTTAAAACTTATAGAACTAAAATTTTCTTTATCCTTAAATAATTATAAAACAATATTATTTATACATTATCGTTCAAGCGTCTATCCTTTTAAAAATTAAAATAATTAAAGTTACAAATTTTATGTGATTATTTAAATAAAAATAATTATTATAAAAATAAATAATAAGTTAAATAAAGAATAAAGTTAAAAGGATTATACTAAAACTTGATTGATTATTTTATTTACAAATACTTAATATCTCTTTGATATCTAAGTATATGTATTTAGCTTACTTTTTGAACACGTTATCTATGAAATAAAGTTTTAAACGCATTATCTATGAAATAAAATTTCTTGTGTGATTAATTTTGATATTTTACATAGAATAAAGATTTATCTAGACAAATATGTATTTAGCTTACTTTTTTGACAACACATATTTTGCTTATTAAAAACAATAGATACTGTTAGTTGCCTTCCTTAACTTTTTTTCAAAACATAACAATTGTTTCCTTAACTTCATTTTTCTAAAAAACAAATCAATTATTAATAATATATGTATATTTTCATTAAAATAAATAAATAAGCTAAATCTTTATTGTCTAGATAATATTTTTATTTCATAGATTTAATCACACAAGAAGTTGATTAAGAAAAAGTGTGTAATGTTGATTTTATTTCTTGAACTAAGAATGAAGGAGGAGGAATGAATGAAAGTAATCAATTATAAATGAAGGAGCATGTTAGAAGTTAAGAAATATGGTTTATTTGTGAAAGAACAAAGCAAAATGTATAAAAAATAACTGATTTGTAATTGAAGAAAAACTAATTATGCCACACGTGTAAGTTGACTCACACTCTTTATGAATAGATTTATATGTATTAAATAACCCTTGTTTTTAATCTTGAATTGCATGTGTTGACATATGCATTGTACAAGTCAGTTCACGCGGACTTCCAAAGAGCTCAATGAGTCGATTCATATATCAAGTTAATCATTTCACTTGTTCAAAACATCTTGAATTGCTTTCAGGATCTTTGTAAGTCGATTTATTTAACACATCTAAAGTTATGCATGATAAAATGAAGTTTTGAACATGCTTTTCTTATTCAAGAACTTCAATTGATATTGAGAATTGTATAATCGACAAATGCACACAAGACATCTATACGAAACATAGTTTTGACTTAAATAAAACACTAAATCTATCATAAATAAACTTACACTCACACACACACATATCTTTATATTTATAATAACGCTAACAACACATTCTTTAACATACATTTTTTAACACACACTCTTTGATTGATTAAAATTTAAATGAATCATACCAAATTTTATATGACTCATATGATTTAGTGAGATTTATGTGAATTTTAACCAATTATAAAAAATATATTAAAAAATGTGTGTTACTAACACTTTTCATAATTCTTATATTTATAAAACCCTAATTAGGTGTCTTCACTGTGTTTGTAATTTTTTTTACTAGTATACAAAAATACATAATTGTTTGTCATTTTGACCAGTAGCCCACACCCGCAAAAACCACATGCTACCCAATCAAGTGCGCTTCTTAGGCCATTAAACAAAACTTAACAAGTATTCAAAGACACAATACAACGTTAAATGATTGTTTCTTTACTTACACTCTATTCGAATATTATATATTTTTAAAAATAAAATATAAGTAAATATTAATAATTTATCTACTATTTAATAATAATATTTCTTAAATGCTCTTCATTTAATTTAATTTTTGATTTTTTTTGGTAACTCATTATTTATAAAGGGAGTATATAGAGAGGTAGTTTATTGAAATTTGAAAAATGAGATAATTTTAAATGTTTTTATAATATGAAAAATCGTAAACAACAATTATATATATTTACATTTTCAAAATGAAACGAAGTTATATTCATGTTTTAAAATATAAAGAAAAATTAACCAAATAAATTAAAGACTTTAATCATTATGCATTATCACTGTAAATTTTTCTATACTGTCAATATATGATAATTATTTATAAAAATAATTTTACATATAACTGTAATAGAAGTCAAATATTTTTAATGATTTATTAGTTAAAATTAATTGTCATTTACAAAAATTGTTTATATTATAAATGCATATAATTTAAATATAAATATTTCAATTTTCTTTAATTCAGTTTTGTCGAACAGATTGAATAATTATTATGTATAAAATCAAAGTAGGATTAATAATTCAACACAAATTTAAACAAAAATACGTTAATAGGGGTCTTTGATGCGGTGGCTTCGTGGAAGATGGAAAATGTCTAGTCAACAGTGCACACGTACACCACAAATTAACCAGTCGGTTTGACATTTATATATACCCTTTTTTGCACTTCTCCACATTCACCAATTGATGTGATCTTTCCAAGTATATATATATATAATACATAATAAGGTAGATCACATATATAACATATGCTACCATCAAAGACTATGGCCAAATTATGATGCTTGATCTCTTTGCTTCCTGAATCTCAAGGGAAGAAATGGTGATGGAAGGAAGTAAGAGATGGTATATGAATATAGGACACAAATTAAACAAGGTATTGGCGTGCCTCAATCCGATGACATGGTTAAACATAAAATTATCAATCGTGTAATTTGATTGAGCCGCGTCAATATCTCGTGTTTATCTCCCCACTTCTTTCCATCTCCATTATCCTCTCTTATTCTTAATTTCTGGTATGTATTTACTGTATACTCTTAATTATTAGTATTTTTTATTCATATTCATTTTTTTTTTTCTAATTCTTCTCATAAGTTTTTCTTCAAATATTTTTCGTTTCATAGTTCTAAATTGCAATTGTCTTCGTAATTATGACTCAAACTCTGATATAATGCTGTCAATGCAGCTATAATTGCAATTGTATGTTGGAGAAATTTTTAAAGCATATATTTTTAGAACCTTTATATAGTAACAATTATTGTAGATTTTTGTCTTTGACCTTTTTTTCTCCTTTATGTGGAGAAGAACCTTTCATCTTCCCCTTGTCTTAATTTCTCCATGCTCATATCCAATGTATTTTGTGTATATTTCGTCCAGTACTTTTCTACCAGAAACATTTTCATGGAGAATTTGGAATAATAATAATAATAATAATAATAATAATAAATATAATAATAATAATAATAATAATAAATATAATAATAATAATAATAATAATAATAATAATAATATCGCCAAGAATATTTCAAAACCGGAGTATATGAACATTGTAGTTGAACAATTATATGATGAAAATGCACATTTACGTCAGCAGGAGTAGGTGAAATATTGCCGTATCAGGTCGGCCATCAGACTTTGCACTAACCATTATTCTATTAAATCAATAAAATGAAAAAAAAATCAAGAAACGAAAATAGCTGGGAAAAATTAAATATAAGATAACAAAAAATATTGTTTTTGTTTTAAGATAAAATCAATCATGATTTTGACTCGTTAAAATTTAAAAGTTCAGCCATCATATCATTCATATTGAACATTATTAAAAGCTATCCTTATAGATTATCACAAAAAATCATTTTCCCCTTATACGGAGTGTTTTTTATGTTCCTCCGTGATAAAATATAATAAATAAAATCAATTAATTTAAATTTTAAATTAAATATATTAATTATTTGACTTACTTTTAGTTACGAAATAATATATTAGGGCAGTTATTATACCAAGATATGAAGCTAATTAAGCATATTAATTATGCTAGCTTTCGAATAATTGAGATATATCCACCACAATATGTTAGGTCATCACATAATCATCTTCACTTTTTGCACTAGCTAATCATTTAACACGGATCGAAATCATTTGAGTTCAAATCAATCAAAACATGACAAATAAAAAATTACATTTTCTTAAGATACCAATATATCCTCTTTCTGAATTGTTAATATTATTTTTTGGCTAATGCATTGTGGATTAAAGAGACAAAAAAAAGACGTACAATCTATTATCAACTACATAAAAGAGAGTTTATCCAACTAATTATATTTCATGTGCCGTCCCATAACTAATTTACCAAATACTGTTTAAATTACTTTTTAATCAAATAAAACAGGTCTTTTTTGCTAGACTGGTGAATCTATATATTAGGTAAATATATTTTGTTTAATAAAATAAATCATCTTAAAAGGCTGATTATGAATCTCACTATTTATATGAACTATATTATCAAACTAATAATTGTAAAGTCATTTGATACTAATTCAAACAAATAATGATAGTAGGTATAATGTTTTTATTTGTAAAGATAATATATCTAATGTTTCCAAAATGTCAATTTAGTAGTAAAAGTTTGACATTGTATTTTGAAGATTGACCTAATTTAAATTAGTTGTAAAATGATTATTAGTATCATAATTATCAATAGTAATTTCCTCTTCCCCCAATTTTTTATTTAAAAAAAAGATGTATTTCTAAATTAACATCTATCATTTTCTCTAAAATTTTAACTTTAAATATGGTGCACAATCCTCGCTAATATTATAGCATTTTTAATAATTTTTAAATATTAATATCGTAATGTTTATATAAATATATATGTTTTGTTGTAGATAATTTATATGATTAGTTTTCTCTATATTTAAATTTATAATCATTTTAGTTATTTATCTAATTTAATCACATGAAATAAAAAATAATATTATTTTCTTATATTTTGAAATTTAAAGTATTTTTATTTCCATACTTTTATTTACAAATTGAGTAAATATTATCCGGGTCCCAACAAATTAGTACATGTTGTATGGCATGGGAACCATACTAGTAGTAATATAAAAGACTAGCTAGTGATAGTACTTTATCTTAATTGAATATATTAATGCCGGCATATACATGAGTTGTAGTATCAGTTAATAAATATATGCACCTAGAACTATAAATATTAATGTCCTTGTCCATGAGTCGTGTCAATTAATAAGTATGCAGTACATAGAACAATAAATTATCTGTTTGTTGAGGGAGGTGGTGGGTTTGTACTACTACTAAGGCATACATGATGCTTAAGCGTTTGAAGAATATAATTGATAATAATGTTAGATAGAGGGGCATATGAAGAAATAATTAATGAAGGGAATCCTTCCTCCTTGAGCTATTCATAAAACTAGCTAGCTAGGTCACGAAGGTTAGATAAGTGGGGCCGCAAATAAAAGTTTGTCCAATTAGTAAGAAGTTGATTTATATTCTAGGGTGTGGATTCAATTTTGATTGTTAGTTAGCACGAGAATCTTATTGGTGGAGATAATATGTTAAGTATATTATCACCGATAAATCTTTAGGTTTGTTCTAATCTTGGCGAAGTCATGAAACCAACACACATGAACTTTTGTATTTTAAAAAAAAATTTAAGTGAGATTTGTTACTCTTTGCTTTCTCTTTTAACATAGCCAGTGGCCGGAAATGCTCTTTCAATTGTGATTTTCCTTCCAAATCTCCATTAAGATTTTAAATTGCAAATTTGTAGTTACGTTTGCATTACAATTCTTGATATGTAGAGAATCGTGATCAAATATAGTTGATGCAACACCAACAAGGTCAAGTTGTAGTTGTGATGACATAAATTTTTTTGATGTTGCGGCATAAGTTATGGTTACAAACATTTTATTTAAAGATGTTTTTAATATTGTGTTAAATAAGTTTTTAGTCTCTATAAAATATCACTATTTTGTTTTTAGTTTTTAAAAAAAATTTCGTCTAACTTTTAATCTCATAAAATTTTCCGTTTTCATTTTCTGCCTTTGATTTTGAATCATCTTTTATGTATTCTTTGAATTTTTGAATGATTTTTTCATTAATGGCTAAGGCATCTGCAACAACTTCCTTACAAAAAATTATAATTTCTTAACAAAATATAAATTTTTAAGCTTTTCGCTCTTAAAAAAATCATATTTAATTTATCACTTATTAAAGAATTCTAAATTTTTATGAAAAATTTTCTTATAATGTTCTAAATTTTACTACAAAAATCATTTAAAAATTAGAATGATACACAAAAATTAATTTAAATTTAAGAAAAAATATGAAAACGAAAAAAGATTTAGAAGATTAAAAGTTGATGAAATTTTTTATAAAAATTAAAAACAAAATAGTAAAATTTTATAAAGACTAAAAACTTATTCAATCTTTTAATATTTAATTGTGTTATCTCTACGAAAATATTCACAAAAAAAAAAGTAAGAGTAAATTTGGAGGAAATGATTTTGGAGAGAGGTGAAGTATATCCGGTGTACATAGTAGTTATATTATATGTTTTTTAATAACAAATATTAGTAATTAATTGTAACCTCAATTGTAAGAGTATAATATTATAACATTAAATATCAATAAGATTGGTTGAATGTCTATTAGTGTTAATAGTAATAATTTTTTCTTTTTCTTAAAAAAAGTAATTTATCAATAAACAGGTGTGTATGAGGAAACTTGAAGTGATAACTTTTTAGTTCTACTTATATGTTTGATACGCATGATAGAATATATATAAAATATGATATAAAGTTAGGTAACGATAAAATATGATAATGATAGAATAACTATTATCATAGCTTGTGTTTGATACACAGATGTCAACTAACTTGATAGCATTTTCTTTTGTCATGTATTTGATACATATGTTTACGACATGATACAATATATATTATATTTAAATAATAAAATTATCATTGTTAAGAATTATGTATTAGTTTCTTTTTAAATTAACTTATTATATTATGAATTAACAAAAGAATGCTAAAAAATTAAATAAATAATTTTATATTTAAAATTATCCATTGACACTACTAAATAAATAGTTTAATTTTAAAAAAA